>JARHVA010000707.1:3262500-3502500 GCA_037957365.1 Torreya grandis | reverse complement strand
TAAAACAATGTAATCTCTCATTTTAGTTAACCAGAATAAAAAATAGACCAAACTCAAACAGATTTAGCAAAGAATAACAACCCCATCTACCAAACTTAAAGCTAAATTAGCCAATTTATAAATAAATGACAAAGCTGAAATATGATCAACACATATGATTAGCCAGGTTAAGTCAAAATAGAGTGGAAATGGGCCAAATCTAGGGAAAACATTGCCTAATTAAATTGTCCCATCTCAATTTAGCCTACTCATAAGAAATGTGACCCTTTTTAAAGATAAAATCTTATAAATGTTCAGTTACTCTAAGCCAATCTAGAGTAGAAATGGACCCAACCCAGAGAAGAAAACTGCCATAGCAACCCAAAACCTTAGCTAGATTAGGCTAGAATTCTTAAAAGGGATCGATTCTAAAAATGAAAAATGGTAAGCGCTAAGTTAATCAACCTTGAAAAGAATAAAAACTATATCAAATCGATAAGAAAATGATGCAAAACAGAACTTTAAAGATAATAAAATAATCCAAAAAGACCCAAGTCCATTCTCAAGTTTTGATGGTCCAAACAACTGTTAAATTTAAGCTCATAAATCATTGACGTGGATGCTAGTATGTTATTAGTTAGCATGATTATGCCATATGGTGGCTCTACACTCATTTAGGGCTTAATCAAGGATTTAACATGTGTTGACAGTTCTATTACTAAGATGTAGTGACATCTCACCATGTGGCACGATCTCACTCATCTAGGAGGTCACGAGTTTTAGCTCAAAATTCAAGATGTATTGACTATAGTAGGCCCTTGAGATTATGACATAAACCACTTTGGGATGTGAAGAGACTAGATCATACCACATGGTTGCATCTCACTTACATGGGGCCTTGTTGCAAGCTTGAAGTGTACTAACTTCCCGAAGGCCCTAAAGAAGTGAGATCTCACCATGTGGTAGGATTTTGCTTATTCAGGAGCTTGGGGGCAAGGCCCAATGATCAAGGCATCTTGATGATGTGAGGAAGTAGGATGATGATAAGTATCCTCATCCTAAGTATCCAAAAGGTTAGGGACTTGTCTCAAAAGTTTAAAGGGCCTGGGGAAGTGAGGAAATAGGATCAATACACATGGCAACATCTTGGGCACTCAGGGGCTTATAGAGTTCCAAAAATAGATTAAGTCCCAAAAGATTGTAAGGGAGAATTAATGTGACAAATGGATGTCTATCACTTTTGTGAGGCCTGCAAGAAACATAGATAGCCATTACAATTCAAATTTAAATTTAAACGACTAAGTTTAAAAGAATAAAAGAAGTACAAATGGAAAACAAACTTAGCAAAAAACAACAACCAACTACTCAAATATGTGGGCAACCTAGTCCATTTACAAGAAAGCAACCAAGCCAAAGCATAAATCATTGTAAAGATTTAGCCAATTAAACTCGAAATAAGGTAGAAATGAACCCAATCCCATGAACAAAATAGTCCCATTCGACAAACTTGTAGCGAGTTTGGTTTAAAATTATACAAAGCAATTGAGTCTAAAAGCAAAGTCAGGCAAGCACCCGGTCAATTATCTTGGAAAAAAGCAATATTAGGCCAAATTGCTTGAGGAAAATATGTAAGAACTTCTAGACATAGATAATTTTCACAAATCTAAGACAAAATGATCTAAAAGAGGAACTTTAGTGCAATTGAAAACATGACTTGAGACATACCAACACTTAGTAGATTTAGACAAATTCAGATAAATTAGATCAATGCAATCTCAAATACAAATTCTCTTAAACCAAGTGCATGTAATAAGCATTTTAAATTTAGACTTAGTTCAAATAGTGAAGCAAATATAATGTTATGACCGCCACTTCCTAAGGGCCTTTTTAAATTAGAGCAACATATCAAATGAGCCCAATGCATAAAACTAATTAAGGTAAAGACCAAACTTTAAAGTAAAAAGAGGTTTAATGATTTCATAATGAAATTAGGACATGTTGTGCAAGCAACAAAAGATTGGTCTAGATAAAGTTTTACAAAAATTTCAAACTGATATGTATAGAATTGAATTTCTAGAAAGAATAGATATATCATCCATATTCAATGTGGGAAACTTGTATAAATACCATGATGAATAATGAGATGATGAGAAGAAAACAAATGTACCACACACACATACACACACACATATATTCAATGTGGAAAACTTGTATAAATACCATGATGAATAATGAGATGAGGAGAAGAAAACAAATGTACCATATATATATATATATTCATTCATGCATTCAAAAAACATATTACCAATGATATTAAAATAGCTTAATTTAATTTGAAGATAGTGAATAAATGAAAATAATATTAAATTTGATATCATTCTAAAATTGCATTATAATTTGGATGGATTATTTGCTAGTCTGATGTTATCAAGCGTACTGCCACTTTCCTTAGAATATATGGCAAATAGGCTGCCTATTTTAGATGGCATATTCATCATGCCACCAATCAAGAATTTATCAGAGCCTCCTAGGAGTTTGAAGCCTCACCTTTTAATGTACAATTACAAGCTTACGTAGCTAACTGGAGACACAATCTCCAAGTTATTGAAGCTTACAATGCCAGAGGAGCTCAGCTGTGCGCCAAATTACATTGGCTCAAAGTGGGAGACAAAGTGACCAAGGAATTTTTTATCCTACTTCGGTCTAGACAAGCAGTCGATAGGATCAAGGCCATTAAAGGTGCAGTTGGGTGCCTCACCAAATTATGTGAGGTACTAAAGGAATTTGTTGCTCACTACCAAGAGGTGTTCACCTCTCAACTAGATACTACTGCCAGATAAGATGCTCTCACCCATTGTTTGGGAGTTGTTCCTTGTAAGCTTTCGAAGGCCCAGAGAGTCACTTGTGATTGACCTCTTAGTATTGATAATCTTAAGGAAGCTATTACACAGATGGCCACTGATAAGGCTCTTGGAATTGATGGATTCCCTTGTGAGTATTACCATTCTTTATGGGACACTGTGGGCCTTGACCTTCATAAGGTTTATCTTAAAGCTTTGCATCCTAATTCTTTGGGGAATCTCATAAATCAAGGTGATATTAAGTTCATTCCCAAAGTTGGAGACCCATAAGTGTTTCCCAATTGGAGGCCTATTACTTTATTGAATGTATTATATAAGATCATTGCCAAAGCTTTGGCCCTTAGGATCAAACATGTCCTTCCTCTGGTTGTGAGGAGTGAACAAACTAGTTTCATTCAGAATCATTATATCCTAGACAATGTGATAGCTATCTAGGAAGGCATGGAGTGGGTTAGAAATTCCAATCAAAAAGCTCTTTTTATCAAGATTGACTTTGAGAAAGCCTATGATCGCATAGAATGGCCCTTTATCATGGCCATGTTGTAGGCTCTTAGCTTTGGACCAAAATTTGTGGACACTGTTAACATGCTCTTTCAGGATGTTGAGCTTGCATCACCATAAATAGTGCCCAGTCTCATAGATTTGAGCTACACAAATCGATCAGATAAGGTTTCCCTCTTGCCCCTACCCTTTATGTGCTTGCTACATAAGGTTTTAATTACCTTTTAGCTGACTATACTTCTAGGGGGTTGGTTAAAGGTATCTCTCTTCCTGCCTCAAATCATCAATTGGTTAGTGGTCACTTTACAGATGACTCCTTTCTTACTCTCTAAGAAGATGAAGAGTCAGTCAAGAATTCCATGCAATGCCTTGATATTTTTGGTTTGGCCTCAAGACATCTTTCATTCAATGGAAAAATACCCAATGCTATAGATAGTCTCTGTCTCTTAAACCCCCTTGGCTTGAGGGTTACCAATGGCAATGGATCCTCCCAGGCATTCAATTTAAATTCCTTGGCATTCTTTTTTCCTTTCAGGCTTCCCCTGCTGATCTTTGGTCTTATGTCATATAGAGGGTTGAAAAAAAATTTCCTATTGGATTGCTAAGCCTCTCTCTGGCTGGGAAATTTTAGATTTGTTCTAAGGTCTTGGTTGATACTCATGTTTATTACTCTTCTTGTTGGGCCCTTTATAATGCCTCCTATGCCAAGTTGGAAAATATTCTTCATGACTTCCTCTGGGCCAAATCTGAAGGCCATCAAGGGTTTCACAAAGTCTCTTGGGCCATTTGTTGTAGGCCTAAGGAATTAGGTGGTCTTGGCCTTATTGACATTAAACTTTAGGGCATTGCTCTTAGTGTCAAGGGGATTATAAGAGGCTTGGAAGGAGATGAAACCTAGAAGATCCTTATCAGAAACTGCATTACTCAAGGATCTCCTCTAGGCAAGAAGGTGTGGCAAGGTATTGACTTGCATACCCTCCTCCTCACTCCTGTGCCTGTCAAAATCACTGGCTCTTTTGTCATACAAAGCATATGGAAGCCCTAGGAGAAGCTTAAGTCTTACCTGGTATAGGTTGGAGATGGATTCAGGAATGGTATCTCTATTAATTCTCAATCTCTTTGGTGGTCTCCTATTCTCAATTTCCATTATGTTCCATTTACCATGGTTCCTTGGATAAAAAGTCTTAGGCTTTTTAAAAAGGGTATTAAACACATTGGAGATCATTTTTGTAAGATATCTAAGGATGGCTACCCTGAAATATTGTGAAAGCTAGGTTTCAGCTTAACAAAGAAAATAAAGAATCTCTTTTTGAAATTCAAAATGTCATACCTAGTGAGTATCTACACAAAATTGGAGTGTCCTCTCTCACCCTGTGGTGAAAGGATTGGAATTGGCCTACAACCACTCCTTTTTGTCATTATGCCACTAAGTTGAGGTATAATCTTCTTTCTCCCTAGCATATAGATACTGAGACACTCAACAGACATTGGAGTCTTAACTCTCTTCATTATGTTTGGCTGAGGAGATTTAATAATGTATGGTTGGCTTTCTTGGAACCTAAAAAAGCTCACTTTCTCTAGTGCATTATGTATTATGGACTCGCTATTGGAGACCGGTGAAGCATATGGGGGTTCCTAATCCCACTTGTCATGCTTGTCACTGCCTAGAAACCATTAAGCAGCTTTTTTGGTTTTGTCCCCATGTACAGTCTGCTCGGAGATGGATTCACTCTCTTTTAAAACCCTTTAGACCCGAAATGTTCACCTAAAAAATGGCTCTCTTGGGGGACTCGACCTTGTTTCTTACAAGATACAACAAATTTCGATAGATTTTTTGCACTAATATTTTATTTTAGATCTGGAAGTCTAGAAATAAAGCTTATTTTAATCATGAAGCTATGGAAATTGGTTTTTCAATTTCTAACAAAATTAATGTGATCTCCACTATTACCCTTCAGATCCAAAGCCAAAAGGAGAAAGTGCGGTTAGAACTTCACCATTTACAGGAGATGTTGGATCATTGGGGTAATGCCCATTGTGCTGTCAGTTGAGAACTGCCCGAACACACTCCTCGAGAACATGATGGTGGAGCCAGACATTCTCGGTCTTGAAGCCATCGGTCCCACAATCATAGGAGCTCCTCTCCTCGCTCTCACTGGCTATCCCCTGAGTGTGAGACTACTTATTTTCTAGGTGGATCATCTCATTATGACAGTGGAAGTGTAGGAGGCTGGGCGGCTCCCCAGAAGGTTAAATTTTCATCCCTGGGGCTTGCCATTTCTCTGCCTCGGTAAAATTCTAAGCAGCGACAACAAACTCCTCAAGAGCAACAAAATGATGGGTGGGAGCCTCTTACCTTGGATGAGGACCCCCCAACTGATAGGGGGTGGGGAGGGAAGCCTCATGACCTTCGACCGCCTCTGCCCCTTGCTAGCACATTCATTGTTGTTGCTTAAGGACTTATTTGTTTGTTTGTGCTTTATCTTTTTTTGTTTGTAAGTACACACGTGTTAGACTTTCTAATTAGTATGGCCTTTTAATTGCTTCTGCTACTTTCTTGGGGCTTCTATAACTTGATGTGTTTTTAGGGTGTAACTTTTCCACCCATTTTTTTTGTATAACTAACTGTATTTTATTTTGTAAAATTTTTATTTAATAAAGTGTGCTTTTCAATATAAAAAAAGAGTGCATAAAGCATAACACAATATTAAAAAAACTCTTAAATAATTAGAGTGATAAGCATAAAATACACTAAGGTTCCAAGGATTCATCAAAGCTGAGGCTCCATTTCATTAAAAAAAAGCTTATGTTTACATTTCATTAAAAAAAAGCTTATGTTTATGTCAAAGATAGAAAAGCATGATAAGTGATAAATTAATGCAAATTTGATAGGGATTTAACATCCACATGGAACCTAACAAATATTACACGGATAAATACCTCAAATTCCTAAAAGGCACATAATACATTGCATTCAAATTCAATGCGTTGTTTAATATGTAAGGTGGCGCAATGGTGGAGGAAAGTGGTGGTTGCCATACATTTTTAGGGGGTTTAAATAAAGTGGGTGTGTTTGAATTTCTTTTGTTCAAATTTTATTTATTCAAATTTTATGTGGTATTAAATCTTCACTCATTTAAGTGTAAAGATTTTATTGGTTTTTAAATATCATTTCAGATATTGCAATTTAGAATGAAAAATAAAATAAAAATACGTAGCTTCATATTAAAATAAGTTTATTTATGAGCTTTCTAATGATATGTTTTTTAATTTAAATAATATTTAATATTTATTTGATAAAATACAATTATTTATATAATAAAATATCATCTTTTCGGAGTACTAGGACCTTTTAAAAATATATATATTATTGTATTCAATTTTAATGTCTTTTTTATAATGGTGAAAAAAATCAGTCTTTTTTGATATATATATAAAAAAAATTGTGAGGAAAGGTCATGAGTGTCAATATTGTCTGCTCTAATCATTAAAAATTTAATAAAATTTTAATTTTTTATCAAAATTTTATTAGAAAATGATATTTCACTACATTTGTGTTTCTAGGACATTGTTTAAAGAAAACTTTAAAAAATATTATGTTTTGAAAATATTATGAGGAAAAATTGAACACTCAATTCAGCGTTTTGTACATAAAACATACACATTATGTATTTAAACATTTAATTTTTTTTATTACTTTATTTTTATTTTTTTAAATATAAATGTAATCTATATTTAAAATGTAACATTTAATTAGTTTACACTATTTTCACATTTTATACGGTTTAATCACTATCGACTATATAAATTAAGAAATGTGTACATTTTCATTTTTTGTTATCCCTATTGTACCAAAAAGTGGGACACGCTTTTATGCTTCAACCCATTAGAAGTAAACTGTTTGTGAGCATAAAAGAAATTGAAAATTTGAAAAAAAAAATAAAAAAATAAAAAAAAAATTATAAGTTGATCGTACTACAATCAAAGTTGTAATTGGTTATTCACCCTTTATGTTAGCCTATGGTTTTGAAGCCACATTGTCTTCAAATTATTTCTACAAAAATAGCATTATTATATATTTATGGAAATTCAAATCATATATACAACAAAGATTAAATGATTTGCTAGCTTTGGATGAAGCCACAGTCACCATTTTAATGAAACACATAAAATCGAAAAAAACTTTAAAAATAAATCGATAAAAAAAAATTACAAAAAAATATTTAAGGCAGTTGTCCTAGTTCTATATTAGGATAAAGCTTGTGAAGATCCTATAAAGCACCATAAGTTTGATTTTGTAATTAGAACCATATAAGAATGTTATTGTACCCGGTAAAAATGCTTCTAGTTACAATATTTAGATGGTAATTGACTACATCATATAGTTAATAGTTATCACCTTAAAAAAATTTATGATTAACTTTTTTCTACTTTCCAATTTTAATTTCTTGTGTTGTTTATGGGTTTGTTTATTTTTCTATTTGTGTTTTGTTTCTCTTGTTTTTGTTTTGTGAAAACTCACAATCTTAACTACAATGGTAAAGTATCCTTCATATCAAAAAGTGATGATTCTTCATATGATTGTAAGTATCTCTCATTTATCAAAGTTAAATCTCATATTTATTTCAAATCAATTGGTTTATAATTGAATGACATTGAAAAACATGTCATGGCATTACTTGCTTACATATTTTATATTTTAAGTTATTTTAATAATGATCATCCAACCCAAACTTCTTAGAATTTTATTTCTTATTGTTCATGTCACATTAGTCAATCAAACCATCATTTATTATGAAATAAGTTTAAAATAGTTTCGTGCTTCACTGTTTAAGAAACAATTTACTTAAAATTTGTAATATTCATTACAGCCCACTCTCATACATAAAATTAATCAACAAAGTCGTCAATATTATCATAAATTTTAATATCTTAATAAAAAAAATTAACATAACATAATCTCACCTTATTTCAAATTGTGATATCATATCTAAAATTTTATATGATGAATTGACTTAAATATTTGATTGTTTTCTTGCATATTTAATTGCATATTAAATCTCATTTTTATCTTTCTAAAATAATTGTAAAATCTTCATTTTCATAATCAATTAAAAAAAAAATTATATGATATATTTAATACAAGTACTCATAAATTTAATATGTATTAAAATAGTGACAATCAAAATAACATTATTGATCCATACATCATACTTCACAAGGTTGCTTAAAATTTTTAATTATTTTTAAGAAAACTGTTTTACGTTAATGTGAATTACAAACATCTTGGTCTTTAGTCAAATGGCACATTATTCAAAGCATATACGATACACTCTAAGTTTTCACAAGGCATTTTTGATAGATTATTAAAAGATAAATCATTAAAGTTTGATACTTTCGTTCGAAAATTATTAAGTTATAATGTTTTATTATCACTATTTTAAACCTATATTTATTAATATACTATGGAAACCTATGTCTTTTGTCATTCAAACAAGTTCGATTGAATCTATAGCCACATTTGGCAAACATAGTATGAAGGGGACAATTGAAAGTCTTTGACATGTCACTTTTGACAAGGCATAAATTAAATTAATGGTTTAATTTTGATTTCATATAAATTTAGATACACAACAGTTTCAATGAACATTTTAGCAGATGTTTTGATGGACCTCTTAGTAACCTCGAAATAACTGTCAGTCATGTCAACTTAATGTTTTGATTGCTAAAGTTTAGAGGAAGTTTAGATAATGGATAAATGGTAATGTGAAGAGGTTGGTAACGCTGATAAGTTTTTAAGCTAACATAAACTTAGCATAAGCTTTGGCCATTGCCATTCTTTTATATGCATGAAACGTACTTGGCCACCTGACAATAATTCTCGCATTTAATGTGGTCTTCAAATGGGGTATAGGCAATTGATTAGTTTCATTTAGTCATTTGCATTTTTAGAAAGATTCTTTATGGATTTTTGTTGGTTTTTTATGGATGTTTGTCGGTTTTTATTAGTGGTTTTTGTTTATAATATTCAGTTTTATTACATCGATGAGATGAAGGTGTGTTGGTAAAGTAATTTGGTTGTCACATGTATCATTTAGGTTCAAATTTCGAAGGTGTTTGAGGCCGGTTGTGGGCGTTTTAATAGTATTCGCTGATTGTGACGGTATTATTGGTATTCATCGGTTATAACAGTATTGTTGGTATTGACCGATTGTGGCTGTTGCATTGTAACCGGTTATTGCTCTGGTCAAAAGCTTCATATCTATCTAAAAAATATTTAGTCTTAGCACTTTTTTACATAATTTTGATGCCATTTTAAAGCGGATTGATATGGTTTACAAACTTTGCATAACATTTTTTAAACTCACATAGAGATATAAATTTTGTTTTATTCTTAAAATCTGAGTTTTTATCATATTTATAATGAAACCTAAAAAAGATAATCGATATTCTTATCATCAATTTAAAATCTTTGAGAAATTGGAAATCTTGAGTACAGTATTGTCTACAAATAGAATCATCTGTTTTTTTTTTAATAAATAGAATATCTTGCAAGTAATAGAGTTACATTCAAAATGACTTCATGTCATTTGTGGCTGAGTTAAAATGTGATTATTTTTCCTTCAAAATAACTACATGCATGTTTTTGAATTCTTAATTACACATGAACTATTGCATTCAGTTATGTCTTTTTTTAAGCCATTGCACTCAGTGATGGCTTTTGATATATGACATTTACATTCAATCATGGCGTTTTCTTAAGTTGTTGCATTCAGTTGATGGTTTCAATATATCACTTGCACTCATTCATTTGGTTCTTGGTATGCATTTGTATTTGGTGTTTACGCTGTGCTCAGCAGTTTGTTTTCAGTTTTGAATAGTCATTGTTACACTTAGTTCGTAAGCACTCAGGGTTTGGATTTTCATGTGATTTTACACTTAGTGTTTCGATTTTTGGTGGCAATTTATATTCAGTGTAATACAATTATTTGTATTCATTATTGAAAATAATACCTCAAAGTTTGCATTATTAATAGGATATACAAATAAAATATCTTTCCATGCAGTCTTTCCTAATGGATTTGGACTCTTGTATGTGTTTTTAATGGTTCTTGCCAAGACTACAGTATATTACTCTCTTGTTTTATTCGGTCTGCAAATAAATTATTTGGGTTAATTCAAGACGTTTGCATGGAGATTTGGTTTTATTTTGAAAAGTTTTAGTTGTTCATATGAAAAATGACAGTTTCTCGAAAATGATAATGGCATTTGAAGGTATAAGGTTTCAAGTTCATCTATATTAATTGTTTAAATATATTTCTCTCAGGTATGATTTGAATGGATGAAATAGAAAGAAAAAGAATAGTCTGAAATCTCATTTAAGTTGTTCTAATCAACATGGAAAATGGTTTCAACTATTGTTTGATTCATACTGTGATGCTCAAACTTTTTGAATTTTGTATGTAGTTTTGAAGTAGTCTGATTTTTTATAACTAGTTTACATACAAATAGCATGTAAATGAACATATACTTATAATTATTTCAAAAGGGTTTTGGTTAAATTATGGATTTTATATCATAAATGCATTATGAATTTGGTTTTCAGATTCAACGATATTTATGATACATTGATCATTCTGTAAAATTTTAGAATGAAATATTTGATATTGACATGCATGTTTGCAAAATGTTGAAGTGATATAATTTGATACATTTTGAGTTTTTTCAATCAATTATAATAAAATACAGAAGTCTGTATTCTAAATATATTATTCTATATCATTTTTATAAAGTTGAAAAGTTTTTTTCAAACAAGATTTTTTGAGTTTTGGAAGTCTTGAGATAAAAGTGGCAGTTTCTACAGAATTTGGTTCAGTGATTATTAGTAAATGACTTAAAAATTTATTGCAAAAAATCTCAGTTATGATATTCTAGGTTACTTGGTTTCAAATTGATTTTTTTACTTCAAATAATCTTCATACATATAGTTTTTTGTATAGTATTCAAATGATTCTGACTTATACATATGTATTGAATTCTAAAAATATTTGCATATTTTTTTATCACTCTATAGTAATGAAGCAAAATATCTTATATATTTTTCATTGTCACTGTATAGAGACAAAATATTTGGTTGGAGTCATGTATCTCACAGTTCTGACAAAAATAATGTGTGGGCTAGAGGCAACCAACAATAAGATAATGTATTTCCCACCTAGAGAAATTACCAAGGTAGATTTATAGGGTCGGAAGGATTGCTAACGCATTTATGCAAAGTTTCAATCAGAACACTTATGTCTCCTTGCACTTAATGTTCATGACTTTAATTTCTAAAATATTTCATATATTTTACATAGAGATAATTTTAATTCTCATGGTAGGAGAGGTCCCCATAGAGGTAATTCGCAGTCTCTCTAGATTGGAGATAATTCATCAATCCCTTCTTCCCAAAATTTTACATCACACAATAAAATTATCGCACATTTTGATAATATACTATCAATAATTGAAATACTCCATTATAATATTACTCGAGCTCTTGTTTCTATTTCCATTGATAGCATTGTTTATTCTAATTGTAAATACACTAATAATCCTTCACCCCCACTTTGGTAACACATGTTCTCAAGAAGATGAAGTTAGAGGTAAATGATAAATCCAGAGGTGTCACTAGAATGAAGTTTCCTATAATACCTTTTGAGTATACAAAGTATCTAACCAAACATGGAACACTTCTAATATACTTAGTTTTATATTATGAATAGTATTTTGTGTTGACTGATGTTTGATTTTTAGACTAGTTATTTTTAATTTCATTTAGACTATTTGCAACATAGTTGATACTTTTCATTGGTATTTTTTTTTTTTTTTGATATTGCCTAATTTTTCATTAAATTCAATGTGGATTATGACATTTGTTTCAATTTTTTATTCTAAGATGATACTTTAGTTTAATTACTTATATAAATATATAATTTGGATAGATTTATCAGTATTAGTTTAGTAATCAACATTCTTCTTGCATCAGTATTGAGTGATTAGTGTTAAAATTGTTATTTTATCATTTATATTAAAAATATATATTGATAAATTTAAATATTTGGAGATTAATTACTTTAGATTAATAATTTATGATTGTTTGATTTACATAATGATTTTTTATTTTAATTAGTTAAGTTGTTAAGTGGGATCCCAACCATTAAAGAGTTGTTTTATCTTATTAAACTTTTGTGTCTTAAGTCTTGATAAAATTTATTATGAACTTAAATATATTCACTTTATGAACATATTTATAAAAAGTTTAATTATATAAGTTAACTTTACTAAATTTATTTTAAGTTATTTAAAGGTTAGTTATAAGTTAAAAGTATAACTAAATTTCAAAATAAGATCTTTAAATGATTTGAAGACACCATTCAAAAAGGAGAAACATGCACATGTATAAGACCTCTTCTAATTCAAATTTCATACTATGATTTCTCTTCTAAGATAAATCTCTGAGATCGAGTGTTATTTATAAGATGACCAAATAACACATTCTTTGATGGTGAAATGTATTGCTTAGCACAATCAAGTATATCTACGTTAATTATTTGATTTAAAAACTTATTATCTGAACATGGACAAGATTATTAATGTTTTACTGACTGAAGAATAATATAGCCATATACATGGAAAACATTTGTACTTTTCTCAAATAATTAAGAATACTTTACACATTGTATGATAATTTGTTGAGTTTTCATTGTTTATCACTTATATTCTTATAAATTTTATAAACCAAATATGAATCCTATGGTTTCTCAATAAAATCATTATCTATTCAAATCTAAGTTCACTCATTGGATTTATTGTGTTACTCTCTTTTATAGTTTCATTTCATAGTTTAGATTCTCTTTCTTGATACTTTTTTCATTGATTAGATTAGTAGTTTTATTTTTGTTATCTTTAATTAGTTCTCTTTCTTTCATTCATATTAAGTTTATTTCTTTACTTTAATTTCTTAGTTTAGAAATATCTTTAAATTTGTAACTAATCATCTTTCAATATACTAATTTATAATTTGGTTAATCTTTAATCTGTACTCAGTTTCTTTCTTTCAGTTGTTACTTTAGTCTTATCTTGTTAGTTAGTTTCTTTCTTGTTCTTTATTTATTTGTTCTTGGTTACATCTCATTTTTGCTTTCTTATTGTGAATCATACATAAAAAGTATATTTTGACTAAGGAAAGTGATCATAAAGATTAGTTTTTCATATAGAGAAACGTGATTCATATATTTATAACATTCAATACTCTAGAGATTGCTTTCTTAATAGGTTTTACTCTGTCATACAAGATTGGTATTAGATCAACCTTAAAATCCAATATATGATTATTTAAATAACTAAAATAATTTTATATTTATATATTTCCCTTTTTTTCCATCTTGATCCAATCTAATGTTTGTTGTGTCTTGATAATTTTGGTAATATGTTTTACTTGAAGTAATAATGATTTTCTAGAATTTAGTTAAGTTTATAATGTTCTTTAAACTTTACATAACCTTTTAAAATATCCTTTTACACCTCTTGAATTATTTTGTGAGTCTTAGGTCTATATGATTAGATTGGTATGATCCTATCTTGACCTTCATGATATGTGAACAAGTAGATTAGTTGACATTACATTGTCCACCATCGATAGGACACTCTTAGACAAAATGTCCACAATCTGATATGGTGAAGAGGGTTGCATTAGTAAGGATGACACATCTACTAACAAGTATGAGAACTCTAGACCACAACCCCTTTATGCAAAGAGACTAGATTGTGTAACATGTCAGCTCTATGACTAGCATCCATGTAACAGGTGCCCACTAATAAAAGTATTCTCACCCACAATTTATTTAATGAACTATATGAAATGTGAATCATTTAATCATTATAGTCACACTTGTCTATGGCATGATGTGATGGATGATTTGATTGTAGGGAAAGAATGGTAGAGATACAAAAAAATATCGCCCCACCACAAATAATAGTTACTCCAATTTATCCTATGAGATACGATCTTCACTAATAATATCAAAACCATCCCCTGGTTAGATATGTAGCAGCCAGGGACAACAAAATGAGTACTACGATAACAATCAAGGATGTTATAGAGGGGGTAGCCAAGGAGGTAAATGAATGGGATACCTTGGAGTAAAAAAGAACTATCAAGGGGATCAAGGATATAACCAAGAGAGGCCACCACCAATATGTTATAATTAAGGCAGGTTAGGGCATATTGGGTAGAATTATGTAGTGGAACCACAAGTGGAATGTGGATGTTTCCATAGCAAATGAACACATGATTCATTATCATGCCCAAATGCAACTCAATATTATAAAAATATAGGCATTAAGACTAATGAGCTTACAAGAACACATCCACATAAAGGGACAAATCATTTTAATAAAATCACAAAAATGGTTGAGCCTAAGGGAAAATGCAATGAGGCAAGGAGGAATGTATAAGATTCCATAGTTAAGGAGGAATTTCAATGTTAAAACCAAAGAGAGACTATATTTGAAATAAAAAGAGAGTGTAAGGCAGTGATGAAGGAACATATGAAAAATCCTAGAAAGAAACAACCTAGGATAATAATAGAAAAGCCAAAACCAAGAGTTTCCTTAACCACACATAGTGGAAACACCATTGTAAAACACAAATATAAGATGATTGAGTCTAAGGAAGACTCTAAAGAAGACATTAATGGGGTTTATCCAAATACCCATGAGCACGATAGACTAATTGAAAAAATCAAGAAAATTATTTAGGGAAAATAAGATGCAAACAAAACAAAATTAACTTATTTTGATGAGGAATAAATTGAAAAATTAAAAAAAATGTTGAGATTAATAAAGAAACAAGGACTATGAGAAAAATTAACACTATTTTTAAAGTAATAGAATAAACAAGAATGTAACCAAAGGGTAAGACGAGTGGAGAAAGGCAAAATAAAGCCTAGAAAGAATGTGTTTACAACTAACAACAATTAGAATAAAAAAAAATTTATATTGGATTTAAAATAAATGGATAAGAAGTGAGAAATACATTGTTAGATCTTAAAGTAGATGCAAATGTTCTACTGAGGAGTACATGGGAGTCATCATGGAAAGTATAGTTGAATGTGGAAACCTATCACATTTCCATGGAGGATGGAACTCCAAGATCGCCCATTGAAACACTCTGAAATGTAACACTCAAATTCATGGGGATCAAAAGGAAAGTGGAATTTGAGGTCATCAATACATGTGGCGTTGGATACCCACGTTGCTCAATTTAGAATGGTTTTTTTATTGCAATGGTATACTTGAATTAAAGGATGAAGAAATAATGTTTGAATGAAATGGGATAGTAGCTCATTTTTTGCTTGATACTAGGATGGCAATGGTTTGGTCAAAAGAACTATGGCAAGATGAAGATGAAAGTGACTATGATGAGCTGCCAAGGGTATACACCATTAATAAAAATGTGTGACCTCAATAAATAATACAAAACCATTGACAATGGGGAGATAGCCCTAGAAAGTGAATAATTAGAGACATATTCTGATGAGGACATTGAACCATGATTGTATGGTGAACCTAAAACAAGAGTGCAAAAACTTATCCACATGAGGTGATTATTAAAAAGATTTCCAAATAATATGACAACATTAGACTTGCCTTTGTAGATGAAGAGGGAATTATGCATTAAACAAGGAGCCTCACATGTGAAATTAACCCAATTTAGCAGTACTAAGAATGTAGAAGAATATATGGAGCAAATAGTATACTTTTTCCTACATGAATAAATGTAAAAGAAAGCTATTGATGATATTCTCACTATTAATGCATAAGATTATAGAACACACATAAATAAAACATCACCTTTAGAGTTATGTTGAAGACGTTGTATATCAAATATGAAAGGTAATTCAGAGAAATAACTAAATTTATCAACACACATACTCCTAAACTCCACATTCTAAATTGCAAGAGGCATTGGACCGCAAAGGGAGAATCTAAAAAAATGCTATGGGTACAATGTTTCTATTGGACCATAGAACCTTTACCTAGAGCCTGATATATGCATCAGAAAAGATGGAAAAGAACTAAGGACTAGAATGAGTTGAAAACTAACTTTTTTTAAACATTTGATTTCTGGAACCCAAAAACAAGAGTTTTTAGTTCATTTCAGAAGATAAAAGCATTTTTGTTCATGCCTAATGACACTGAAAAATATAGATTTAGCAAGATAAAGGTAGAATTACAAGGATGGAACATATTGATGAATGTGATCCTATTGGGTTCATCACCATGAAAGTATAGAGTGTAGATGAACCACTGTCAAATTTAGACAAACTTCTCCAAGATATATAAATAAAATAAGAGATAGCATTTTGTAGAAACATGACTAAGAAAGACCCTAAGGATGATGAAGATTGGTTGGATATTTATTTGATGAAATAGAGCTTATAATTTTATTATAAATAAAACATATACAGGATAATTCACAAAAAGGTGGCAAAGGACACACCAACAACATCACATTAGGCCAAACCTGGGAATCAAAAAGGCCCAAAAGCTCTAATATATCAAAAAAAGAGTAACTTAAGCAACAATAACAAATAAACTAGTTGAGGGTAGGTCATTGTCAGAAGGACCCCACCCAGAGCTGGGAAAATATTTTTTGTCATCCATGGGGTCCCAACCAACATTAGTATGCTCATGTTCAATAATATATTTTTCTTTAGTAGCATGCAGGGGAGAAATGGCTAAATTAAGCTACAAAAAACTTTTATCAAATGGCTAAAGAGAGCCATCTTAGGAGTTGCTAGACTGGAAATTCCCTTGACACTAGGTGACTGGAGGTGGAGAGCCCCACCCCTAACCATGTAGAGGTGGATGAGGTGGAGAGCCCCAACTAGAATAAAAATCCATAGTGGGAGACCCCAAACCACCATACTGATTTGGAGGGGGAGAGTGATGTCACCACAAAGAACCAGAAGCTTGGGAAAGGTGACGAAGCTGATTGCGGTGTGAGCAACCCCTAAGAGGGTCACCTCGACCTCGAGTCAGGTTGTCTCTGGGTGGGGAAGGTGGCATGTGAGTAATGATGTGAGGCACATCACCCCAGTGATGGAGGAGCCATTACAGGTAGTCAAGTTCCATAGCCACTTTATTAGTTTGCAAGTTTGTATTTGTAAAATCACATTAAAAATAATGGCAGCTTTGTCATAAGTAGAAAACAAAGAGTTAGTATAATTATTAGAAAATAACATTGAATTATGCTTTCCATAACCAAAATAAAAAATTTACTCTGAAAGCATGCCATATTTTGGTAAAATAGGGAGGCAGGCTAAGATTTTCTCTAAAAGGAATATGGCACCAGCTGAAGGGAATTGAGTGAAGGGACTAGAAAATGTCCTAGATCCAAGTCCAAGCACATTGGGCCTTTGAATAATACCAAAAAAATGCATTATGGTTTCAAGGTGGCCACATAAATGATATTTGGGTAGATAAATACCCAAGTGGACAAGCCTTCTACCAATTGACAGGTCTTGATGAAATAAACACCAAGTTAAATGCATAATTTTGGGTTCAGTATAAGACCACCAAATAGTGTGGAAGCGCTTAACCCAGATAGAAAGGGAGGAATGGATGTTCCACCTCTAGTTGATTTTATCCACCATAAGCAAGTGTGGAGAGATCCAATCATAACCTTTTCTAGCCATATAATTCTATAAAAAAAGTCTTTTTGCACCATTTCTAGTCCTTCCACCAAGGATGGGCAGAGTTGACAGAGATCTTGAGTAGAAACTCCATAGGCACCACTGCCACAATCTCATCATAAGACTCATT
The DNA here is from genome assembly GCA_037957365.1 of Torreya grandis. Classification (NCBI taxonomy): domain Eukaryota; kingdom Viridiplantae; phylum Streptophyta; class Pinopsida; order Cupressales; family Taxaceae; genus Torreya; species Torreya grandis. The sequence goes on along the minus strand of JARHVA010000707.1, from coordinate 3,484,288 downwards.
GTTAGCTAGAAAAAGTTTGAATTTGGCTTGGAAATTATTCCTAGGGATCCAAAATCAAGATTCTTTATAGAAAAGGTCTTGCACATGTGGATTCCTCTACAGTAGAACCTAAGCGCATAAATCCACCACACTTTTACAAGAGGCACCACATGCATGTTGATGATAGGTGACCACCATAGAGACTGTTGGTTGATGGAAATACCATCCCTAAAGCCTAAACCTTTCCATAATAGTCAAGGTTTTATTTTTTCCTAAGATTTCTAGATACTCTTAATGAAAAAGGTGCCCACCACTTTGACTGTGGTAACAACGGTAAGGAGACTAGGAAAACCATGACCTTTCCAAGCCACGTAGTCCTAGGTGGACCCTTGAGCAATGCAATTTTGAACAAGATTCTTCTAGGCTTCTTTTCCATCCACCATGCGAATGATCCATTTAGCGCATAAGATAACAACTTGTCAAAAGATATCAATGAGGCCCAAGCCTTACGAGGTAGACAACAATAATCCTAGGCTACTCTATGGAAACTCTTACCAATGGAGGGATTGGCCCAAATGAAATCCCAAAACAACTTTTTGAGCTTACAAACAGCCTATTTGGTGGGCACCCAGCAAGAAGATTAGTAAACATGGATGGTAGCAAACACTTTAGAGCATATTTATAATTTCCCATCCAAGGAGAGCAGCTTGGTGATCCAATACAAGATTTTTTCTCAACATAATCCACCACGTACTACCATAATGGAGAGGGTAAGGCCTGGAAGGAATAGGTAATTCTCATAAATTTAAAAATCTTATTGTGTTGAATACAATGCCAATTATATTATGACATCTAGGTAGGCTGAGAAAGAAAGAATTGCCTATAACAATATGTTTTATGCCATTGAATGGTGGAGTTGGAGTCAAGACAAAATACCTCCAGGAAACACATAGGATTGGCCACAACTTCCTCTTGTTAGATGATCGTAAGGAAGGAGTCATCATTGAAGTGACCATTGATAAGTTATTGGGGTTCTTCTAAAGGAAGGGATATACCATGCACAAGGCCTTGTGATTGAGCATTGGCTAAAAGATAACCAAAGCCTTCTGCAGTGAGAATGTATAGGGCCAAGGCTAAGGGGCAACCTTTTCTAATGGATCTGAAGAGGTCAAAAGGTTTTGAGTGGACTCCATTAATAGAGAAGAAAGTTGATGCATCAAAGAACAACATGAAAACTTATTGAATGAAAGTGGGACCAAAACCCAGAGCTTGTAACATAGCTAGGATGAATGGCCACTCAATACAATCATATACTTTTTCAAAATCAATTTTAATAAACAAAGCCTTTTGGTGTGAGTGACAGGTCCATTCCATGCCTTCCCACACTATAATAACATTATCCAGAATGTAGAGGCCTTGAATAAAGCCCATCTATTGAGGTTGGATGATCGAAGGAATCATATGTCTAAGGCAGAGTACCAAAGCCTTGGTGATGATTTTGTAAGAAACATTAAGCAAAGTGATAGGATGTTAATTATAAATGAGCTCAGGGTCACCAAACTTCAAGTTGAATTTGATATGCCCTTTGTTGATGGCTAATCCCAAGGTCTATGAGTGGAAGGCTTCAAGGTAGACCTAGTAAAGGTCAACCCCAACAATATTCCACATTTTCTTGTAAGACTCACAAGAGTATCCATCACATCTTGGGTCTTTGTCATTAGCCATTTTCATCACAGCTTCAAATAGATCCTCCAATATAAAGGAGTCTATCATAGGCGACCCTTTAGGTGGAGGTGACTTTAGTGGGAACCACTAAGAAACATTAGTTCAAGGTTTGTTGGTTTTCCATAGATAGAGGTTGAGATGAAAACACTTGCTGATAATGTTGGGTGAAAGCCTTTTCAATCTCAAGCATCTATATGTATCTCTATCTATTATCCTAAATGGTTTGCATCTGTTGGGAGGTGGACTTGGCCTCGAACATGTGGAATAATTTCTTGGAGACCTAATCGCCAACTTTGATCTAATGCATACGAGCTCGAAGTTGAGTACCATGGGCATCGTATTGATCATCAATTTGGATTTTATGGTGTAATTCAGCCACCTGCAGCTAGAGAGCTTCATTGAATGGGTGTGCTCCAGGGAGGCCACAGCCTGGCTCAGTTCTGAACTGGTAACGGAGTAGGATCTTTGACAAATCTTGGTTAATTGGTGCTTGTAGATACACAAAAATATAGTCATCTAATCAAGAACATCTACCCACCATTGGGTCCACATTGGATGTTGAGTAGGCCTAGGAACTAGATTCTAAACACCCTTGATGCATGCCACGGTGGGCCCATGATCTAGGAGGGTCGTATTAAGAAATAATTGCATCTTATGGAGTTTAAGCTTTTTAAAATGCCAATTAATATAGTATCTAATCGAAAAGTGGTCGGAAAGGGAAAAATCTGGCAAGGCTTCCATTAGTGGAGTGAACATGTTATCAAAGGAGAAGTATGGTTGAGTATAAATCATATCACGATCAAGTCGTTTAAGTTCTTGATCAAACCCACCTCGAATATTGGTCTAATTATACCAAACTTTTGGTGTGGGGGGCCACCCTAAATTAGGGTCATGAAAGCCAAATTTATTTCGCATATATAACCATGCCTCCCTTTCATCGGTGACACAATGCTTTGGTAGAGTCCCAATCTTGTCAGATGATTATTTTATCATATTAAAATACCTATATATTGCCCAATGGGTATCAGGTAGAGAATTAGTAATCCCTCACCATAAAGTTGATCACACATGAGTGTCATTCGGGTCATAAACATTAATAATGCCAAACGAGTGATTCTCAATATTGAAAAGGGCCCATATGACATGGTGGTGGGGTCCTTGCCAGATGTCATAAAATGAGGCTGCCACTTGGGTGCAATAAATGTCATAATGCCACCATGGTTTGCCATGTGGTTTCTTGAAAGCACTAAGTTATCGGGCTAGATAATTCTATCAAAAATTGAGAGAAGGAAACCCACGACCTTCACTTCCTGAAGGCAAAGAATGTCCATGTCTGCAAACTTACTTCTGAAATCTTGAACAACATACTTATGGACTGAGTCTATTAGGCCTAGAACATTCCATGAAAAATAATTCATAGATTACGGGTGTCAAGAGACATATCCTCTACATCGAGCCCTTCAAGGGCTTCATATCTATTCTTTAGTAAATGTTCAAATTTGGAGAGAAGAAACTCTGACTGCTAAGCAAATTCTATCACAAACTTCAAATCCTCAAATAAACCATAAAACTTGAGAATTGGAAAACACATTTATCATCAGGGCCATGTTTTGAAACTGAGGTTGAGATGATGATACCTCCATTGGCGTTGGTACCTTGGCAAGGAGTATATTGTGAGGCATTTCCTTGCTCGATAGAGTTGAAAGCTTAGGCGCCTGAGGCACTAAGCTAAAGGAAGGCTTATTGATAATCCCGTGACTGATTTGAGAAGGCCCCTTGTGATTTTTCCTCTCCCCACCCCAATAGTTTTCCATCCATCTTCTTGGGTATTCTTACGAGTACTAGTTGTCGCCTTGGCAGGGGTCCTATTGCAGGGGAGATATAAAGTATAATCCTTAATCTTGTGGGGTATGCCTTGGTAGTGAAAACAAGTATAAGGTAAGTTGATATACAAAATTTTCTATGAATACCAGAAGTCACCGACTTGAATTTTGACAGATTCCTTGAGGTCTTTAGAAATATCAACTTCCACATAGAACCTCCTTTGCAGCTGGGCTGAGTAGAATCTTTGGGACTCGTGAGTAATTCTGGTCTATTTGGTCCAAGAAGGGCCAACATGGTAGTGGCAAACCTAGGAACTCAATTCAAATAAGGACTTTCAGAGCAACCTGCTCTGAGACTACAAAGCCTCTGGTCTAAGGGGAAAGCACTAGGAGGGATTTTTGGACATATCAGGTGGCTGACTTGTTCAATATAACACCTCTATGTGTGGGGTTGGCAAATTTTAACAAAAAACCTTTGGTCATGTTCTGGATGTTCTCAAGATTAATGCCATGAGCTGCCCAGATGGTCTAAACCCAAGATTTGGGCATGCTTTCAAAAGGAATGCAACCAACAAAATAACCTATCGGACAAAACTGCTCTAGCCATTGTCAAGCAGAATCAAAAGCGGGCTAAGTAAGAACAACATCAGGGGGGAAATCCTTATCTCATGATATACTTTCGAGACAAATTTTCTTGATCGTTTATTCGGTGGTGCCATTGCAAAGCATTCCTCCTTCGTCCGTCACGACTTCAACAATCAGAGGGGAAGGTGGAGAGGCCATTAAATAGCTCGCCCAGAGGGTGAAGCTATTAAATCTCAATAAATTCTAATATCCCACAGGGACAGTAGGACAGAGAGAGTCAGCGATGAAAAAATCACGACTCTTGATGCAACGCATAAACAAACCCTAACAAAGCAAAAACTCAACTATGAAAGAGTTTAGGTCAAAAAATTTAACAATTGAAATTTGAAAAAAATGAGAGAATTTAATTAAATAGAAAAAGACATAATATAATAATTTTATTGATCTCTTAAAAATAAAAAAGAGAATATAATTGCGTTACCAAAATTTAAAATTGATGTACAAATTTTAGATAACAATATATTCTACATGTAAAGTACTCAAAACTTATCATAAGCAAATTAGATGATTATAATATAATACAAAACACCTCTCATATTAATAGCCCAAAAGCTTCAAATTTATCGTAAAAAACAAAATTACAAAACAAACAAACACACGTACATACATACGAGCGAGCGAGAAGTCTAGAAACTAGATTTAAAAACTAATCTAAACTTTTTGATTAGGCACACACAAAAGTTATAGCACGGATCCTGATAGAGGAATCTGGTCGTGTCTATGCGCTTACAATAAATAAATATCTATGTATTATCGCCATTCTGAATCTGGATCTTTAAATGATGATGAATTGACAGTTTGTTCTCTACGGACAAGTGGGAATCAATGAATCATCGGAGTGAAGACATTATCAGTAATCATGTCTCATTCCAGCCATTCGGATACTTTTGATTTTTGGATTACAACCTTAATGTTTTCTATTCAAATTTTTGTTTTCTAGTTATGTTGATTGTGACTATCACTTTTGAGGTGGGGAAGAGTATAATTTTCTGGGTCCACTAAATATTCAATCGTTCCATCAAGGATATCTATATCTAAACCTAATTTATAAAAATTAGATAGATAAAAGTTATAATTCATCATTGGAACCCAATCTGATAGATTCTAACATTTGTCTTTTACTTTTATCACCGCTTTCATTGCCTGATTTGTCTAGATAAAATGGAGTGTTCTTCATAGACTCTCTTATTGGCTTGGTTTTGTCAAATAAATGATTGATAAATTTGTGTACATCGTTCAAGCAACCTGTGAACCTTTGACATTGCTTGACATTTTTCAACTTATCAAGAAACCAAGCAATTTTTTCTAAAACATGTTTCTGTATTTCTAACTTTCCTCCTCTTAGCAATATTCCCAGAAATTCTGTTTGTGTCTGAAATATCTATTTTTTGTTTGGATCTGCAGAGAACTCTATTCTATGTTTTTTAACAAGTTCAACTCTATTCTATGTTTTTTAACAAGTTCTGAAAATATTTCAAGATGTTTACAGGCTTCTTCAAAATTTAAGAGAAGATCAAAAAAATTATCACTCTAATTTGCAATATAAGCATGGTGAAGAGAAAAGATTTTGTCCATCCATTGTTGAAATTGTGCAAGAGTTTTTTTCCAATCAAATGGTATGGCAATCTATTCCAATAATCCATATGATTTCTAAAAAGTTGTTTTTACATAGATTAGGTCTATAGAATGTTTCTTTGGCTTAATGTTAAGGTTTGAGGGGTATCCATTCCACCAAATTTATTCGGGGCATGATTTTGGACTTGTCTCTTTTTAGTATTTCTTAAAATTTATATTTTGGTGGATGGCTAGGCAACACCTTTTACACCATTATCCTCACATAATCAAACTTAAATATTGCTTTTCCTTTAATTTATTGAATTGATTTTTCTTTATCATATAATAGTCATTTAATATCAATTGTAATTGTATTCAATAGAATATAATTTATTACCATTTTAGACTTATTTTTAACTTTAGCATGATTTAAAACAATGAAGCAAGAAAAACAGAATTGTGATGACAATGGTCTGATTAGACCTTTGTTCTGCAATTCTGACATGTTCTCTAATTTCTAGATCATCATGTTTGTTTAACACAATCTTTTTACCTTGAACTGATATGGAGTGTAGGAATATCATATTCTAGGTTTCTTTTGGCCAAAATTGTAAAGGATGTTCTAAACAACGTGCATATATCCTTTATTTATCGTTGTTACTCTGTTTTTAATATGTTTATATAAAACATGCCATTTGTCTCTATTATATTTAGATCTGTATAACTTTATTTCATGGCCAATAACTTCTTTGATAGAAGGATTTATCCATTTGGCTTTGAGTAACAACTAGCATATATAAGTTGATCACCAATTGATAAGGTACATTTGTGATAAAATAACAAATTTATTGCACCATTCATAGTATTTATAGGTTGTGAAAAATGATGTAACATTCAATTTTTTAATACAAATTTTTTTAAGTAAAATTTAAATTTCTTTTAGTATCGATAAAAGTATTAGATTTTTGAAAGTTTATAATTTTATTTACAATAAAAAAATTTATATTGGTAATTATTTTTGACCGAAGTTATGAATTGGTCTGAGACATAATTGAGGCCCCAATAGCTATTAAGGTTGAGAATACCACCAATGGCCACAACTAATTTAATAATACTAACAATGGTCATAATTGATCTCGAGAATACCAACAACAATCACAACTGACCTTGAGAATACTACCAACACCCACATCCGACCCCATATACTTTAGTGAGATTTAAACTTAGATAAAACTTGAAACAACTAAATTACTTTACCAACTCACCCACATCTCATTGACTATCTACAATAATTTTTAATAACATAAATATTAAAATTATTTTTTTAATTAATAAATTAATGTAATGGCATTCCCTTTTAAAAACTAAAGGTTGAAAACTTTTCATTTCAAAGACTTTAAATGACTGTAATAACTATAGTTCTTTTTTACTAAAAAAATTAACATCTTTTAATAAATTATAAGCATCTTTCAATAAATTATATTTTTGCATGTTTACTGGGTTCTATTGTTGTTCAACATGCTTATTTCAAAATAATCTTTTTCTTCTTCTAATTTTTCAAACATAGGTTCATTATTTTATTCTATAGCATACAATTCCTACAATTCAATTGAAGATGATAAGCACATGTTCTATTCTTCTTCATTTTCAATCAAATCCCACCAATCACTAGTTAATTCTTCACAAATTAAAGCTTTGACTTGATGTGGAGCTTATGATGGATAGGAATGAGCATAATGCCCTTCCTTTTTACAAGCATAACAACAAATATATTTTAACTTTGCTTTAGTTTTCAATTATCTCTTTTTTAAAAGAATTTATAAAGTTAAAAATGTTTTGGTATTGTTCATCCAAAATTATATCTTTGTTTTTTAGTTTTATGATTTTATAAGTTTTATCATATTAATATTCTTTGGCTCCATTTATAGTTAAATAAGTTTTATTATTGAAACACTTCACATTATATTAAATAAATATATATATAATTATAAAAAATTATACAAGTTTTGTTCTTCAATATGAAGTTTGAGTTGAATAATTTTTTTGAAAAATATATAATAAATCATATTTGAGTTTAGAATTAAGACATATTCCCTTAAGTTATGCTCTAGTAGCTTCTATTAAGTCCACAATATACATGGATTCAATATCTCTACTTTGTACAACGAACTTGTCAAGAAACAATTGACCTGTATTTTTAGGTAAGGTACCCAAAAACTAAACCTTTACAAATTTATTTCTCTCCAAATTTAATGCATATACTTTTCTCTAATATTCCATTATAAATTGTTCAAATTGAGAAAGGTCACATAGTTTCATATGTGCTAACAACTGGTCTTATTTTTGAATTACAAAAAATGTTGGCACAAATTCAATGAGAAGTTACGAACTCTTTAAGCTCCAAGGTTTTAATATTATTTCTGGGATCCATAGATGAATAATCCCATCAATGAATTATTATTATTAATATAAATCTTTAGCCAAATATATGGGTTTTTCATTGGTCCATGTTGGAAAAACCTAACTACAACACTATTGACTATGTAGGAAAGAGAGAATAACAAAAATTTGCAGGCTCATTTGGGCAAGAAATAGATAGTACAAGATAGAAACAAAACATGGAAGAAAATAGAGAAATAAACACTAAAGCTTCCATATATATTAAATTCAAAAAAATCTCTTTTTACATAAACTAATTCATACAGCTATTGATGTTGCAAAAAATTAAATTCTACAAAGAAAAAATATTTAATGACATTCCTTGACTGTTGCTCTATTTTTTTCCTATTTTGAAGATTTATTATCCTTACCTATGGACTGTTGCTGCAGTTGACTTTCTATGTTCCTCTTACAGGCTGTTGCTCTCTCTCTCTCTCTCTCTTCCCTTGCTATAGACTGTTGTTCTTCTACAGGATACTACTGCATTAAAAATTCCTTCTCCTACTGCTCATTCTTTTTTTTTCTCTTTATCTTCTACTAACTTTTGTCTCGCCTTCTCTGTAGCTTTTTCCTCCAAAAATAAAATGGGCTCCAAAATTGAAATTTGAAAGGGGTTGTATTAAATGTTGTTGGTGGCCTATGATTCGTTAGGAGTTAGGTAAGAGTCAAAAATATTATTTTAACACTGCCCCTTATTTTTGACCTTCCTACCATGGTCAATTAGGCTCTTCTCAGTCTCCAAAACTTCCTTATAACTTCTTTTTAACTTACCAAATGCTTTTGCATCTTTTTTATGTATGTCTAGAGCTTCATTATTGAAATTCGTAGCTCTGCTGATGGAGTCTATAGTTTTTCTGATAGAGTCCGTAGTTTTTCTGATGGAGTCCATAGTTTTTTTGTAGGATTTCATAGTTGGACTGATAGAGTTCACAGTTTTTCTGATGGAGTCCCTAGTTTTTCTGTAGGAGTCCGTAGCTGGACTAATGGAGTCTACAATTTTTTTGATAAAGTCCATAGTTATTTTGTAGGAGTCCATAGCTAGACTGATGGAGTCCATAGTTTTTTTAATGGAGTCCATAGATTTATTGTAGGAGTCCATAGTTTTGTTGGAGTCCTTAGATTTGTTGTAGGAATCCATAGATTTGTTGATGGAGTCTATAGATGTACTGACGGGGTCTGTAGTTTTTTTGTAAGAGTCCATAGCTGGACTGTTTGAGTCCATATCTCTATTTTAAGACTTTGGAGCTATCATAACACTATGTAGGCCTAATTTTTTTGCATTTATGGCCCATAACCTTCCTTTTAGGTGCATGAAAGTGTCCTTAAGCAATGGTTTAGTAAAAATATCAGCTAGCTACTATTCAGACTTGCAAAAACTAAGCTCTTTGACATGATTTTTAACTAACTCACAAATAAAGTGATACCTGATTAAAATGTGCTTACTCCTACCATGAAACATAAGGTTCTTTGATAATGCTATAGATGATACATTATCACAATAGACCGTAGAAGCTTCTTGTTACTCCTCATGCAAATAAAAAAGTATCATTCTCAACGATATATCTTGACATGTTATTGCATTGGCTACTATATACTCCACTTCAGCTATAGAAAGTAACACTATCAGTTGCTTATTTGAAGCCCAAGATATGGCTCTTGATACAAGATAAAATACATATCCAGAGTTGCTCTTTCGATCATCAAGGCTACCTGCCCAATCACTGTCTATGTAACCAACAATCTGAAACTCATCTGCTATTGCATATAAAACACCATAATCCCTTGTTCCATTCATGTACCTCAATATCATCTTGCCTACTTATCAATGTATCTCCTTTGACATCTCCATAAATCTAGATATAAGGTTGACTGCATACGTGATGTTTGACCTTGTTGTAGTCAAATACATTAGGCTTCTCACTAGGCTCTTATAGCGTGTGGAGTCTATATTGCTATTGCAATCATCTTTTCACAACTTAAGGCTTGTCTCAACTAAAGTGAATACAGGATTCCTATCCAACATATTGAACCTTTCCAAAGCCTCTATTTCATACTTAGATTGGCATATGAATATGTCTTCATCCATTCACTTGACTTCTATCTCAAGAAAGTACTTTAAGAAGCCCAAATCAGTCATCTCAAACTCATTTTTTATGACTATTTTGAATTTTTCAATGGATTGATTTACATTACTAGTGACTATTAAATCATCCACATACAATACAACAATCAACATACCTTCCTTGCATGATTTGATGTATAGTGTGGGCTCACTAACACTCTTGCTAAAACCATTGCTCAATAAGTATGAGTCTATACGGATGTACCATGCTCTTGAGGCTTGTTTAAGCCCATTCAATGCCTTTTTTAGTCTATAAACTTTGTTCTCATACTTGAGAATCTCATATCCAAGTCGTTTTCTCACGTAGACCTCTTCTTCTAGCACTCCATTCAAGAATGTTGACTTCACATCCATTTGATGCACCTTCCACTTGTGTTGGGAAGCAATGGCTATGATTATCCTTATGGTTTCTAGCCTTGCTACGAGTGCAAATGTTTCATTGTAATCACATCCAGGATTTTGATTGTATCCTTTCACCACTAGCCTTGCCTTATACCTCTCTATCTTACCTTCAAGAGTAGTTTTTATCTTGTATACCCACTTAACTCCTATGACCTCTTTTCCTTTTGTTAGGTCAACTAAATCCCATGTGTCATTTCTCTCTATGGCATGTATTTCTTCATCCATAGCCTCACACCACTTACTGTCCTTAACTTCTTCTTCAAAGTAGATTGGATCAAATGATAGAAAGAGTGCATAGTGCATTGTTTCATCCCCATTTTGCTCATACCTTGACTACTCATAAACTTCTTGCAAGCTTCCTATCCTTACTTGATGTTGACTTGAGTTGGAGAAGGAGGATGTTGACTCATGAAAAACTCCTTGACCTCCTTGATGGCTATTGCCACTAGATGAAGCAACTCTTTGTGAAATAGGGGTCTATGTTGGTGCATTGATGGTTATACCACCTTTTGTTTTAAATTCAATGAAGGGTCCACTAGGCCTTGTTTCAACATGCTCTTCTCCTTGTCTCTCTTCCCAAGCTTCATGCTTAATGAATTGAACATCCCAGCTGATTATGAGATCTTTGGTGATGGGATTGTACAGTCGATATGCCTTTGATTGGTCACTATACTCTATGAAAATACACTTCTCACCTTTGTCATCCCACTTCTTTCTTCTTTGCTTGGGCACGTGTGCATATGCTACACAATCGAACACTCTAAGGTGTTCAACACTTGGCTTCCAATTGCTCCATGCTTTTTGAGGGATTACATCCCTTACACTCTTTATTAAACAAATGTTTAACAAGTACATGGTTGTTGCTACATCCCCATCCCAAAAATCATAGGCAAACATTTTGCCTTTAACGTGCTCCTTGTCATCTCTTGGATGATCGTATTCTTCCTCTCGACCATACCATTTGATGTGGTGTATACCTAACTGCAAATCATTTTTTTATGCCATGATCCTTGAAAAAATTCATGAACTCATTGAAGATATACTCTCCCCCTCTATCCATCCTCAAAATCTTGATGTAATGGCCACTTTGCTTCTCCACCATGGCCTTAAAATGCTTGAAGGTCTCAAACGCTTCTAATTTATTCTTCAAGAAGTATACCCAAATCTTTCGACTATAGTCATCTATGAATGTCATGAAATAGATATTTTTAGATAGGGAGGGTGTCTTCATTGGACCACACAAATCTGAATGGATTAGTTTTAATGAAGCTCTAGCTCTCCATGCCTTACCCACAAAAAATGCACTCCTATGTTGTTGTCCTAATATGCATCCTTCACACACCTTGTTACATTATTTTATAAGGGGCAACCCCTTCATCATGTGCTTCTTATGAAGAAGGTTCAACCCTCCAAAGCTCAAATGCATGTACCTAAGATGTCAAAGAGTGGGTTCATCTACCATCATTGTTTTGAATGCTATTGTGAGCTCACTTTGCATTCTCAATGAAACATTTGATTGCTTGTCATCTTGACTGCTACTATCTTTGTATTACACCCACTCCTATCAAAGATGATACACTCATCATTCTTAAATATGACCTTGTATCTCTTTTGTACAAGCTTCCCTATGCTGATAAGGTTATGCTTCAACCTGAGTACATAGTAAACATCATGAATTTGCCTTTTGTCACCTTGCTTGGTATAGATTAAAATGCTGCCCTTGCCCATAACAGGAACCTTATCATTGTTTCCCATCTTCACCTCTAATTTTATTATCTCATCTATGTGGCTAAACATCTCTTTGTTCCCACTCACATGGTTGATACAACCACTATCCAAGTACCATGTTTCTTTGTCACTATGTTCAAAAATGTTGCATGTTATAAACAAGCTTCCACCTTTCTCATTCCTCTTAGATTCAGCCTCTTGTGTATGGGTAAAATTTGAATTATGTCTATTCATGTCATACTCCTTTCTACACTCACTAGAATAATGTCCATACATCTTGCAATAATAACATTAGACGCTATATTTATCATACCTTTGTGTAAATCCACCTCTAGGAGTGTTGATGCTCCTTCCTCTTCCTCTTCCATGTGGTTCTTGATGGTTATGCCTTCCACCTTCTTGACTGCTACAAGTTCTTCTTCTACCTCTATTGTTTGATCCTCTCCCCCTTCCTTTCACATTCACATTGGTCTTGAATGCTTGCTCATGGGAGGAGGTTGTTGACCTATTCAATATTTGTTCATGGGTTTGCAAAAAACTCATTAATTCATCAACCATCATTTACCTCAAACCCTTTGACTCTTCTATAGCAACCACTATAGGGTCAAATATAATTGGAAGGCTCATCAACATCTTCTCAATGATCCTATGATATTCAAGGGCATCACCACATGTCTTCATTTGATTTATTATATTCATAGTTCTTGTGAAGAAATCATTGATTGACTCATTCTCTTTTATTTGTAGGGTCTCAAAGTCTCTTCTTAAGAGCTGCAACTTGACAAATTTCACTTTATCACTCCCTTGATATGCATTTTGCAAGATATCCCATGCTTTCTTGGAATGGATAGCTACTGATATTCTAATAAAAATTGAGTCATCCAAAGCCATTTATATATAGCCGATTGCCTTGGCATCCTTTCTTCTATTCTCCTTCAGTACATTCTTTTGTGCTTGGGTTAAGGCATTGAAAGATGCCATGTCTGCAACCTCATTATACCCAGCTTCAAATAACTCCCATAGCTCTTGAGAGTTAAATATAGTTTTGATTTTGATGCTCCATGCATCATATTTTTTTCCATCAAACATATGTGGCTACTGCCAAGACCTTGAACTCATTGTTGTCATATTTGAATGCACTCACAACCTGGCTTCCCTTTACCAATGGCTCTGATACCAGTTGTTGGAAAACTTAACCATAACACTATTCGCTGTGTATGTGTGTGTGTGTGTGTGAGAGAGAGAGAGAGAGAGAGAGAGAGAGAGAGAGAGAGAGAGAGAATAACAAAAATTTATAGGCTCAGTTGGGCAGCAAATAGATAGCACAAGATAGAAATAGAATAGGGGAGAAAATAAAAAATAAACACTAAAGCCTGCATATATTAAATTCTAAAAAATATCCTCTGACATAAACTAATTCATACAGTTGTTGATGTAGCAAAAAATTAAATTCTACAAAGAAAAAAATATTTAATGACATTCTTTGAATGTTGCTCTATTTTTCCCCTGTTTTGTTGTGTGCTATTATCCTTACCTACAGACTACTGTTGCAGTTGACTTTACCTATTCCTCTTATAGGCTACTCCTCTCTCTCCCTCTTCTCTTGCTATGGACTATTATTTTTTTACAAATTGTTGCTGCGTTAAAAATTCCATCTGTTGCTGCTCATTCTTTTTTTTTTCCTTTTTTTTTTCTACTAATTGTTGTCTCTCCTACTCTGCAAGTTTTTCCTCTCAAAACAAAATGGGCTCCAAAATTGAAATTTGAAAGGGGTTGTATTAAATGTTGTTGGTGGCCTATGGTTCGCTAGGAGTTAGGTAAGAGTCAAAAATATTATTTTAACAATCCATAAGTTTTCCTATTGTAAAATATAAAAATGATTCACCCAAATCATTATAGTTTCTTAAGGATTAGAATCCCCATCCATATTGAACAATAAAAAACATGTTCCATAGGCAAACAAGTTTTGTTTTATAGGACTAACTCCAAGCCCTTTTCTAGCTTTTCCAGCAACCATTTTATGTGCTTGGAACATATTGATCTCAATTCCTTCCTTTTATTTAGGCTTTGTAAAAAGAAACTTGATTTGCATTTTTTTATTTTCCTTGTCAATGTTAACCTATTTTTAAGCTTGATCATATTTAGTCTATCAAAAATTGATGTGGCCAAGGTCATTAGTTGACTATTAGCTAAGGAATTTGAAATATTTTTTGCAACTTCTTTGTTTTGTTCCATAGCCTCTCTTTTCAACTTTCTTACTTTTTTTAAAAATAGATTCTGCTACTATTTTGAATTTTTCTTCAGTGGACTCTAATTCAAAAATAGTAGAGTTAAATTTTGACTCTTGAACTTCGTGATGTGCTTCTACATACTGAGTCCAATTGGTAAGATAATTTAATTGTCTTATTTCCTCTTTCTACTCTATAGCAAATAGAATTGAATATTCTAGTAAGAAGGATAGGTTAGTGCTAGTTATTGGTTGATTTGAATCTTGACTAATTGTGCAGTAGACTTGTGTTAATGATCACTTTACTCCCTTATAATGGTGTGATTTTTCTAGTCAATGGAACTACTGCTACTAGGCTTGAAAGAAGTCATTGAAGGATATCCTCCTTGTATACTATTAACAAATGCTTCTATAATAAAAAATTTAACCTACGGATTGGGATCTATGGTATTGGTAATAATATTAGACTCCTGTTAAGGTACATTGCAAAATCAGTATCTTTATTAGGAAATGTAATAACATCACTAGGTGTGTTAAAAAGGTAAATTTTTCATTTGGATTGTTCATAATCTTTTGGTTGATTTTCTTAGCTTCGATTACCAATATTTCTTCTTGATTATAAGATCTGTAAACTCTATATCTTCTATATACTCATGTATGACCAAGAAACTAGTTTGATGTCCAGTTGTATCAATATGTCTACAACACCCTATAAGGTGTTTAGATCCTTGAGGATTTTTTTAAGGAACAAACACAGTATTGACAAGACAGAAAATACACCAACCACCAACTATATAATAAATAGATCTTGAAATAAAGTATACTTCTTTCATAACTATACAAAGCATTAGAGCATTACACACATGTTTGTCATTTAAAGCTATTGTGAAGTTAGGATTTACACAACCCATAACATCACTCTTTAGAATACCTTTAAACTATGAAATTTTAGATTATTCAGTTTCTCTTAGAACTATAAGGGTTTCCAGAAACTCATTTCTTATATCATAATTAAAATTAGTGTGTACTATATTATCAACTTCAACAAAATAGACATGGAAATGTCCTTGATTCATCCATTTTTCTACTTTAGAAGGTTTAATAAATGAAATAAAAATAGGTCTAATTTAATTATCTATAACCATTATATTTACTTTATATTTTTTGGTAGAAAACATCTCAAAAGAAATGCCACATTCGAATGAAACTCAAAAAAGTAAGAGTATTTTAGATAACGAGATATTATATGTATGTAGTGGTACTCAAAACATATTAGAATTAAAATCGCTGATGAACAAGAAAATACAAAACAGTCCTCAGATTGGTAACCTCAAGGCTTCAATATTATCTTTAAAAAAAAAAAAAAAAAACATAGAATTCTCTCAATTTCATCATGCAATTGACAAAAGATTAACACATATATATAGGCAGGAGTGAGAAAAGTCTACAAACCGGATTTTAAACTAGCCTAAACTTTATCGTAAAGCACAAACTAAACTTATAGCACGGTAAAGCTAATGCATAGGTCCTACGAGAGGAATATTTTGGTGTCTATGTGCTTACCCAAAAAAAATCTATGTATTATCATCATTCAAAATTTAAATCTTCAGATGATGATGAATTGACAGTCCGTGCTCTATGGATAAGTGGATGTCAATGAATCACTGAAGTGAGGACATTATGAGTAATCATGTCCCATTTTAACCATCTGAATACTTTTTGCCTTTTGGATTACAACCCTTAGTGTTTTTTATTCAGATCTTTTGCTTTCCAATTAGGTTCATCAGAAGTAGATCCAAAGCTAGCTAAAAAAAGAAGGATATTATTTGGCAAAAGAAGAAATAGAAAAAAGTGAAAATAGAGTTGGACAAATGTTAGCTGGAAGCATAATAACACATTAAATATTTGAAGTGGATCAATCCCATGGTCATACAAAATAATAAATCAGGTGAAATTCTATTTTGCATTGTTTATATGGAGTTAAACAAAGCATGTATGCATGACTCTTCTCCTACTACATTCACAGAAGATATATTAGAGAATTTGCTGGTAGAGAAGTCCATTCCGTAAAAAATAGCTTCTTGATATCATCAAGCAAAGATAGGCCAAAAATCACTTTTTCCATAGATTGTGATCATTTGTGCATACGGTGATGTCATTGGGGCTAAAGAACTCACCAGCGGTATTCAATTCCATCATGGTGAATGCATTTAAAAAGATTATCCATGAATTTATAGAAGTATATCTAGACAATTGGATAGTATATGGGTTAATTAAGGATCTATTCTAAGATTTCTTATTTATGCTTGAAAGATGCAGACAAATGAATATATCCCTGAATTTGAAGATGCAACAATATAATAATTCCCTCATGGATACGAAAAGACTGGATGTTCAAGCATTATTCTTTACTTTGATCGAATGGGCATTATACAAGAAAGGAAGAGATGAGGTGTTAAAGAAGAGTAGTATTACAAAATAAAAGAGAAAAAATCATAAGGGAGGCACATGATGGGATTGCATGAGGCCACAATTCAGGAAAAGGTATTGTAAATAAAAACATCTTTTTAGGATTATGGTGGCTAACATTATTTCAAGATATACGTAAGTATGTTAAGATATGTGACATTTCAAACAGTAAGGAAACTTAATGTAAGAGATGAAATGTCATTACAATGTATATTAGCTTTAGCATCATTAAAAAAATGGCTATTGATTTTATAGGCCCAATCGAGTCAGTAGCTAAGAGAAGTAACGCTAAAGTTATCATTATAAGAAAAAAATACTTAACAAAATGAGTAGAGACAATATCTACAAAATATCGCATAGCCAGCGCTGTAGGCTAGTTCTTATATGAGAATATTATTACAAGGTTTGGATGCCCATTGAACATTATAAGTGACCAAGTAAAATACTTTGTGAATCAGACAATTGAGGAAATGTTGAGATATTTTATGATCACAAATAATAAAATACTTGATATCACCCACAAGAAAATGGCACAGTTGAAGCATTAAATAAGGGGTTGGAGAAGGTATTGGCGAAAATATACAATATAGAGATAGGGGATTGTGATACTGAGATCCCTGCGGTATTATGGGCTTACCTCACAACATATAAAAGACTCACTAAATATTTCTTATTATAATTAGTATATGGATTGGTAGCCATAATACCTATGGAATTCATCTTGTGAAGTTTACAATTAACAATCAAGTGTGGAATGAATGAATCAAGATTCCTTGAAATAGATATTGATAGAAATAAAAAAAATAGATGAGAAATGGGTCACAACTACATATAATAAGACCCAATAGAAAATAAGGCACAAGGTTTGGCATGACCGACACATAAACATTAAAGAATTCCATATTGGTGACAGGTGCTACTATATAATAGTATATATAAAAAATCAAGTAAGTTAAAAATTAGATGGTAAGGCCCATATATAGTGGAAGAAATTTTGGAGTCCTAAGCCATCAAATTACACATGTTATCAAGGACACCTATAAAATGCTATGTGAATGGTGCTAGGTTAAAGGCCTATATAGTAGAATAATGTGGTAGGAAAAATAGGAAAACAAAATGGGGGTTAGGAAAAACATTTAAAAAAATAATAAGAAACTATTTTAGAAAATAATAATAATAATAATAATAATAGAAAAAAATATAGAAAAGACAATAATTTTGAAAAAAAAGATAAAAAATCAAAATAATATAAAATATATATAATATAAAAATGCAGGGAAAATATACAAAAAATAACTCCAAGAAAAAAAGACAAAAATAAGATTTATTGATAATGCTAAAAATCAACAAACGACATTTTAGAGAAGAGGGCGAGTGAAAACCAACAAACAACTATTTCCCTAATAAAAGTGGAGTTACATTTGTTTCACACAAATCCAAATATTGCGGACAACAAAAAAATTGAAAAAATGGGTGGACCACAGGAAAATAAAAATTTCAAAGCATTGAAGAATGTGAGAGATAGAAAGGAATGAAGGCATACACAAAGAGAAGATAGAAAGATAAGAAGGAACTTGAAAAATTGAAATAAAAAAGATAAGAGAAAAAGTAATAAATATGGATAAAATAATAGTACAATGAGATACTATAAATAATTATATTTTCTATTTTTTAAAATAATTATAAAATATTAATTTTTGTTATTAATTGAAAACTAAATTTGATATGATATATTTAATACATGTACTCATAAATTTAATATATATTCAAATTTCAAAATAATATTCAAAATAGTAGTATTGTTCTATACATCATATTTCATGAGGTTGTTTGAAAAATATAATTATTTAAAAAAAAAAACTCATTTCTATTAATGTACATTGCAAACAACATCCTAGTCTTTGGTCAAATATCACATTTTTCAAAAATAATAATAATCAAAATAATATTATTGCTCTATACATCATACTTCATGAGGTTGTGCATTGCAAACAACATCCTGGTCTTTCCTCAGATATCACATTCTTCAAAGCATATATATATATGATAGTTTCTAAGTTTTCACAAAGCATTTTCGATACGTAGATCATTAAAAGATAAATCATTAGGTTTGATACTTTTATTCGAACTTTATTGAGATATAATGTTTTATTATCTATTTTAAATCTATATTTATTAATATACATTCAAGCAACTTGGATTGAATCTATAGCCACTTTTGGCAAACACAGTATGAAGGGGACAATTGCAGCAAATGTTTTGAGATCACATTGGAAATAATTGTTAGTCATGTCAACTTAATATTTGGAGGCAATTTTGGTTTGGCAGAGTTTAGATAATGGATAAACGATAATGTGAAGAGGTTGGTAATGTTGCTAAGTTTTTATGCTGACATAAACTTCGCATAAGCTTTGGCCACTGTCATTCCTTTAAATGCATAAAACGTACTTGGCCACATAATAACAAATCTTGCATTTAATGTGGCCTTCAAACGGGGTATAGGTTATTGATTAGTTTCATTTAATCATTTGCATCTTTAGAAAGATTCTTTGTGAATCTCTGTTGGTTTTATATTAGTGGTCTTTGTTGATAATATTGAGTCTCATCACTTTTATCCCCAGTTTTGATGCCATTTTTGAGCTGATTGACATGGTTTACGAGCTTTGAAGAACATTTTTGAGCTCGCATAGAGATATGAATTTTGTTTTATTCTTAGATTCTGAGTTTTGCTTGCAATGATAATGAAACCTAAAAAGGATAATGCTTATCATTAGTTTGAAATCTTTGATAAATTGGAATTCGTGAATTAGTATTGTCTGCAAATAGAGTCATCTAGATTTTTTTTGCAAACAGAATATCTTGCAAGTAATGGACTTACGTTCAAATGACTTCATGTAATTTGTCGCTGAGTTAAAATGTGACTATTTTTGCTTCAAAATAACTACATGCATGTTTTTGAATTCTTAATGCCATGATTATTGCATTCAGTTCTGGGTTATTTTAAAGCTATCGCACTTAGTAATGGGTTTTGATATATGAGTAAATGCATAAAGTTGGAGGATAAAAGTGGGTTTACTCGTGGACATGATTTTATTGAACTTTTAGAAATCTAAACTTTTGTAGATAATTTGAAGTAGTTACATTCAAAATTTGAAGATGATATAAAAACATGAATTGTAACATTTCGAGTTTAATTTTCAAAACACTATTTTTTTTTAAAAATAGTTAAGTATAACTAAATCAAACATTTAAAATCTGAATAGAAACTCCTATTTTTTAAGAAAACATAGTAGATAGACAATTGTGTGGCCCACCATTTTTTTAACATCATTTAATATTATTTAAAATCTTTTGATGAATATTTAGATAAGATTTTCTAATTTGTGGCTTATATTTTTTTATAGTTTTTCAATGAATATATTTTTTAATTAATTTTAGAAGTAAATAAATCATGATAACTCATAAAAATTGGATAGTTGGATGTGTGACCCCACAACTACCTCAAAAAAATGAAAATTGATTTTTTTTTAAATGTGTAAAGAATTAGGCTTAGTTTGTGATCATATAATTTATTTTGCACTTAGATCAATGAAAAATAAATTGTATAAACATGAATATACATGTATATTTACGACATGTAGTGGCATAAAAAATGTATAGTTAGAAATCAACATAATATGAACCCTTAAAATATTCTAAAATTTATAAAAATCATATATTTGGAAAGAGAAGAGCGTGCCCATTGTCATGGTAATAGTTTTTTTAAATTTTAATGTTGAAATCCATAGTGTATTTGGCATCGTGGAAGTTGAAATTTGTTGTTTTCTATCAAAGCTCTCAAACTCGACTGTAGATTGACAAGTCCAAGCCTTTGGCTCAAGAATCCAAGCCATTTTTGAGCGAAAAGGCTTGGGATTTAAATTCAAGCTTATCATAATACGTACACGCTATTTGTTTATGACACCAAAAAAACCAAATTTGCTCTATGGGTATGCGTTTTTATGCTTATTTCTATGTTCTTGAACTCTCTAATGGTGGTGTATCATGGTAATTTCAATTGTAATGTGAAGTGTATCATGATAGGGGAAAGGTCCTTAATTTTATATGGCGAATTAAGGTGTTGTGGAATCACATTAGACTTCAAAAAAATTACCCATTTTAATATGTCAACTTAACTACTTATAATTAAAATTTTAAGATCTAACTCATTATACATATTACGATATAACTAATTTTATCACGAGAGGTCATAAAAATCATTTTTAAACCTATGACCAAAACTTAACCTTTGGAGTACCAATCTAGTTGTTCATTAGAATAACAATACTTGCATCTTACTTGTCAAGATGTGATTAGTTCATTTAAATTTTATAGAGTAAATGTTGAACAAGTATATAAGATACTACATGCTCAACTTCTAGTGCACTTTAATATTTATACATACCAATACATGTTTCGTCAATGGATCACACCATAACAACAAAACATGTTTGGCTATTGGTAGGTGTAGGTCACTACTAGTACCTTTCCCCTATATACACTACCACAAAAAGGATGAAATTATATTTTGATAGGCTCTATTGCTTTGGTTAATAGGCTATGTGAAGCTATGATGAAAATTTCTGAATGTGATAATGTAAAGAGAGTAATTAACGTACAGCCTAAGCCAAGCATGAGACATCGAGACTTAGTTCAAGACTAATGAGTCAACCCCAATGTCATAAAAAAATATAAATAAAATAGTCAAACATAGTTGAATCTGAAGGAAATTGGGGATATTTTGAGCCCCTTCAACCTAATTTTGCATGACTATAAAATGTGATTTGGGGTTGATCACCTCTAATTTTATCAGATATTGAATTGAATAAATATTAAATGTAAGTTGCACATGTACAGGATGTGTTTTTAAGCTCAATAAACTTGAATGGACCATCATATATATAATGAATGCAAATGTCGATTGGTTCAATTGTGGAGGTAATTAGGGTCAAAATGAACCACATTAACCTATTTTAAATTATATACATGATGTGATTTGGAGTGCAATTAACCCTTGAATGTCATCATATATAATGAACCAAAGAGTTGATTCATTCAATCGAGGAGGCATTTAAGGCCAAATTGAACCCCTTCAATGTAACTATAAGAGCATGATATGATTTGGGGATAAATTAAGTTCTATTTTGTCATGAATTGGTCCAATTGTCAATTGGTGCAATTAGGGATGTGATTTGGGCAAAATTGAGCCCCTAAACTAAATTGATTTTCTAATTGATGGTATAATATATGCAACATATGGCTTAACTGACCCTAATTTTATCATAAATGCAAACATGAAGGCAAGTGTGGCTAATTTAATCCCATTGAACCTTAATACAAGTTTATGATGTGATTAAAGGGGCTAAATTATCTCATGTTTTATGACATGTTGACCCTAAACCCTAATTTCATCACAAATATAGTTCCCCTAAACCCTAATTTCATCACATGTATACAAACCCATTACACTAAACCCTAAATCTTAATTTAATGACAAATACAACCCCTAAGTTCCCTAATTTCATATAAGTGCATTTTCATAAAGGTAATTAGGGCCAATGTGAACCCATTGAACCTATTTTTTCAAGTATAGGATGTAATTTGGGGCTAAATTAGGTCATATTACCTTACATTTTGAGTCAATTAGTCAAACATTACAACCGTAAACTCTAAACCCAAATTTTATCATAAATGCAAATGCAAAGGTAATTGAAGCCAATCTAAACCCATTAAACATGTACATAAAGTATAGGATGTGATTTGAAGTGAGATTAACCCTGATGTCATTGTATATAATGAACCAAAAATTTGATTCATTCAATTGAGGAGGCATTTGAGGCCAATTTTAACCCCTTCAACCTAACTACAAGACTAAGATATGATTTGGGGCAAAATTAAGTTTAATTCTATCATGAATTGATCCAATTATTTAATTGGTACAATTAGGGATGTAATTTGGGCAAAATTGAACCCATGGACCAAAATTATGGCTTAATCGATTGTATAATCTATGCAACACATGGCTTAACTGAACCTAATTTTACCAAAAATGTAAACATGAAGGTAATTGTGGCCAATTTGATCCTATTGAACCTAAATGCGAGTCCACAATGTGATTAAAGGGGATAAATTAGCCCACATTTCATGACATGTGTTGGCCCTAAACCCTAATTTTATCACAAATAGAATGTAATTTGTACTAATTGAATGTAATTTAAACTAATTGAATATAATTTGGACTAATTTCAAATCTAATTTGGGATAATTAAATCTAAATTGGACTAGTTAAATCTATTTTAGATTAAATGACATCAACTGGGAGCAAAACTAAATCTAATTTGGAGTAATTGAATCTAATGTAGGCATAATCGAGCTTAATGTGGACATCAATCAAATGAAGGGGATGATTGAACATAATTGAGACTAAGTCAAATAAATCAATTCACTTTGGGATAATTAAAGAGGAAAATGCATTATATGATAGTCTTATTGCATAGTTATATGAGATGAAGCTATATTATCAATAACGCATACGTGTTATTTATAATATAGACAAAAATTGTTTTTCAACAACTATTTTTAACCCAAATCAATAATTCCATCCCCACAAACATTCTCTGTGTACTTTTTGCATACTTTTCAAGTACTTTTTTTTACCCCGCCTTTGAAAAGCTATCAATTACCCAATGGGTGATAGATCACATTTGAGGAAGAGGAAGAAGTTGAAAAATAAAACATCATAGTAATTAGAAGATGTGAGATAAAAATAAGATATGAATGCAATTAATTCATTCCATACAAAGTACAAATACTAATTTTGATGAGCCAAATGATGTAGATAATGAGCCAATTGACAATAATGACTTGAATAATGATGAAATTGACAATAATGAATTGAATAATGATGAAACTAACAATAATGAATTAGATAATGTTCGAAGTTCACATTCAAAGTGTAATTATTTGATTTTGTTGATGATGAGTCTATGCATGATGCTTTATCTGCCAACAATGAAAAAAATCATGAAAACAAATAATGATGAAATTAACAATGAAGAAAATTTTATGAAAACATATAATGAAGAACTAAATAATGAATAAAATGTCATCTCACCACTAAATAATGAAAGTAATAATGATTTTGAAACACCCTCTCAACAAATTTCACCATTAACAACACCTTCAAGAATTGTGTGTAGAAAAAATAAGTATTTAATTGATTTTAAAACCAAGGCATAACAAAATGTTTAACCACCATTCAAGAAGATTGGCTCAATAAATTTGGGATAGTTGCTTTCATAAATGAGATTATGATAGTCATAGATGTTAATTATTTGTTTTATTGATGAAATTGATTAAGATGAGACCTATAATGTACACATTAGGACTAAGAACATCTAATATGGATGATGAAAACAATGAAATTGTTAAAAATCTACATGATTCATATCATAGTGTAGGCCCAAAATCATGCAACAAAGATTATAATGTTGCCCAACATATAATTACAACTTGTGAAATAAGTGTTAAAATAGATAAAAATGATTGATTTAAAAAATAATCTGAGCACTTGATATAAACAGAAAAATATTAATGAAAGAAATTGGAAGACACGGAAGACTTAATGAACCCAATACCAATGAGCTCTGGGCATTCT
Source organism: Torreya grandis (assembly GCA_037957365.1). Lineage (NCBI taxonomy): Eukaryota > Viridiplantae > Streptophyta > Pinopsida > Cupressales > Taxaceae > Torreya > Torreya grandis. Next base: position 3,459,479 of record JARHVA010000707.1, on the reverse strand, counting down.
CTAATAGACTTCCATTAAAGGACAAGGTGTTATAGCTGATGCTCTCAAAGAGTTACATAATTTTAGAAAGACAATACAAGAGTTTTTCCCAATTCAAGAGATTTAGTTAAAAGAAGAGTTGGTTCTCATAACCATGAATTGTATCCAAAATAGTTATTGGATATGACTCAAACACAATTGTACTCTAAGTTTTTAGAAAAAAATTACACATTTCTATAATTTTAGTCAAATATATTTTGAGATGGTCGAACCTTCTTATTTAAAAATAAATCACATATGCACCACTTGTTGTAAACATGTTGAATTTTCAATGGATTGTGATGTTTTTTGCCATATTCATTGTACTTTGCATACTGACAACATTTTGCAGAAGTATGGCATATAATTTTCACCAAAATCAACCAAGGAATTTATTTTAAATATTTTTTGTGAAAGACTACATGGATAATTTTTTTATAAGAAATCATGTTTGGATGGAAATTATAGCATTTGCAATGGATTGTCAAAATTAAAAAATTATATCCATGAAGAGTGTACAACTACAATTGGTGAGAAATTAGTTAGTTTGAGAAAATACAAATATGTGACTTATCAAGTAAAAGATGACAAAGAATCTAAAAGATGCAAGCTTGTTACAAAACAGATACCTGCTTCAGAATTTTATGGTCAAATTCAGGGAGAAAATTGTTTATGAGTATGTAAGAAACACACATAAGGATAGATAGTTGGATGAATATTTTAAGCTAAGTAAAGACATATTTACACTTGATTTAATTGTTTTAGTATTTGACTTTGCTAAAAATTACACATTCAAATCAAAAATAGAAGTTCAATCACAATATTATAACTCATCACAATTTATCATATTCATGCATATAGCATTCATGCATGCAACTGATAGTACAAATAAAGATCATAAAATATTAAGGAAATGCCATTTTTATATTAATGATGATCAATCAAATTGTACAGAGTATGTGCAAGGTTGTTTTGAGAATTTCTATGGATAGTTAACTCGAAGAACATTACTTTCAATCAACATTAATTTGGTCAGATAATTACACATCATAATTGAAAAATGCATGGATATTTTATTGGTTGAGCATGATGCATGTTACCACTGACAAAAAATATATTTGAAGTTTGACTAAGGCTTAGCGTGTAAAAGGGCAACATGACAGTGTTGGAGCATGTGTAAAAAGAGACATTATAAGAGAGGAGTTGAGATTGAAAGAGGTTATTGATTTGATTAATGCAAAAATTGTGGTTGAATGGTGTAATGAGAACATGTGTTATAATGATTAAGTAAATTCTACTAATCATAGACATTTTTTATTAATGGAGGAAGAACATTTGATAAACTATAAGTATTATATGACTCTAATGGGTTCAAGTGAGCTCCACTCATTTCATAGCTCAAATTTAGATTCCTGGACTATTCATATGAGACCCCTGGCATGTTTCTATTCTACATGCATGGGATTTTTTGGAATGAGTTTGAGTCATAAGAGTGGGTGGATGAATGGTTTTGCAAACCTCTAATTCCAATCAACACATATCATGTTCCACCAACATTACAACTTACAGATATGACATTGTCACATGACTTTGACCATGTATTTTATCTAGTTTAGTCAGGTAGAAGATTAATCATTCTATATTATTCGTTCTTATTATCTATTTTGATAGTGTCATTAAAAAATATTTTTTTATAATACAAGGCATGTTTTTGTAGTTATTGCAAATGAGGACAATGAATAGGGAACAAATTACTACTTATGTCGGTGTGTAGATGGAAAGAAAAAATTAGCTTATCTTTTCATATAGATAAAACATTGACTATCCCATTAGGTCTATGGTAATCACTAGAACTTGGCTTCGATGATATCCTATCAAAAACTCAGATGTATGGTTATTTGAAGACTTTGAAATGCACAAGAAGATACTGAACTATTCAAATTTTCTTCTTAAAATGAATATTAAATTACAAAAATATCAATTCTACCAATTTTTTTTATTTTTTAAGTAGTATGTTCATAAATTTCATTTTTAATTACTAACATTTTTTTGTATGTTAGTGGTGCTAAATAAGCTTTCACCTTCATGTGGTTGGCACCGTTAGTAAAGAATTTCATATTGTTGAAGCTAAGAGAAGTTTACTAAAAATACTTGTGTTTTTGTGCTCATGAATAGTGGTGAAAATGCACTCTCAAATGGATTTGGATGTCATTGTCATTTTAGCACATGTAATTTGCCTTTATAGACATGATTAAAGTGATGGATTTGCACTTGGAGGTCCCAAGGCATAAATACTAGTTAGAGCTCAAGAAGTTATCTTACTACCAAAAATTTGCATTTTAGGTTGTGCCATAGATTGCTCTCAAAGTTTATACCAACTTTATATAAGGATAAATTAGAGGGATGTCACATGCACATGATGGATCTTATGGTTCATTTATTTATATGACTTATAGTTTTTATTTTATATTTCTGAAGTTAAGCTAAAAATCTACATTTTTTGTGTTGGGAAGGACATTAATGAGCTTGGAATGGCTGGTGGGTTTGTCGATCGGGCATGATGGGAGGACAAAAACCTAGTTTTGAATGTTATTTTCTCCTTTGGACGTGTTGGCAATGCCATTTTTAAACTAAGAAGCACTGAAAATAGAGTTTTCTAACTACAACTTCAACTTTGACAAAATTTGTAGTAGTGAAAATGTACTTTTGGATGGAATTGGACGTCATTGTCATTGGATCATGTGTAATTTTCATATATAAACATGTTTGGAGCAATATATTTACACTTGAAGTACCAGAAGCATAAATTCTAGTTATATCTTAAGAAGAAGTCTCTTCACTACCAAAACATTGCATTTTAGGACTCATTACTACAACTTGTGCCATTGATTACTCTCAAAATATATACCAACTTGATTTAGGTTAAAAGTATATGGATTTCACATGCACATGAGGGATCTTACAGTTCATCCATACGAATTATAATTTTTATTTTATGCATGTCTAAAGTTAAGCTAAAAATATACATTTTTCTTGTATTGGGAAGGACATTCTTGATCCCATAATGGGTAATGGGTTTGTCAACTGGGCATGATGGGAGGCCAAGAACCTAGTCCTAAATATTTTTTCCCCTCCTAAAGTATTTTTAGTTCCATTTTTTAGCCAAGAAGCATCAGAAATGGAGTTCAACTACATCTTTAAATTTGACAATATTTGTTGTCAATATTTTTGTGCTCTTGAACAATAGTGAAAATGTGATTTTAGGTGGACTTGGATGTCATTGTCATTAGATCACATGCAATTTTACTATATACATATATGTTTAGAGTGATGTATTTGCACATGGAGGTCTTGGAGGTATAAATGCCAATTAGAGCTTAACAAGTTGTCTTTTCACTGCCAAAAAGTTATATTTTAGGACCCGTTACTACAACTTATGCCATGGATTTCTCTCAAATTTTATACTAACTTGATCCAATGTGAAATTATAGAGATTTCACATGTATAGGATGGATATTATGGTTCATCTATAGGACTTAAAATTTATTTTTTATGCATATCTAAAGTTAGGCTAAAAATATGCATTTTTCTTGTGTTGGGAAAGGCACTCTTAAGCCCAGAATGGGTGGTGGGTTTGTCAATTGGGCATGATGGAAGGATAAGAACCTAGTTTTAGACATTATCCACCCCTCTAGACATGGTATCAATGCCATTTTTCAACCAAGAAACATTAGAAATGAATTTCTCCAACTGCAACTTCAACTTTGACAACATTTATTGTCAGTGTTTATGTGCTCCTAAACAATAGTAAAAATAAGATTTCAAGTGGAATTGGACATCATTGTCATTGGATAACATGTAATTTACCTATATAAATGTGTTCAGAGTGATGTATTTGTACCTAAGGGTCCCTGAGGCATAAATGCCAATTAAAGCTTAAGAAGTTATCTATTCACTGCCAAAAGGTTGCATTTTAAGACCTGTTACTACAACATGTGCCACATATAGCTATTGATGTTTATACCAACTTGATTGGGGATGAAATTAGAGGGATTTCATATGCATAGGAAACATCTTATGGTTCATCCATATGACATTTAAAAAAAAATTGTTTTATGCATGTCTAAAGTTAGGCTAAAATATATATTTTTCTTGTGTTAGGAATGGATTTCTTAAGCCCAAAATGGGTGGTGGGTTTGTCGACGGGCATGATGGGAGGCTAAAAACTCAATCCTGGATGTTATCCAACCCTCCAAATGTGTTTACAACACCATTTTTCATCTCAGAAGCACTAGAAATGAATTTCTTTAACTTCAACTTTAACTTTGACAACATTTGTTGTTAATCTTTTTGCGCTCCTAAACATTAGTGAAAATGCGCTTTCGTGTGGACTTGGACATCATTATAATTGGATCACATGTAATTTTAATATATATACATGCTCTTAGTGATGGATTTTTACCTGGGGCTCTTAGAGGCATAAATTCTAATTAGAACTCAAGAAGTTGTATCTTCACTGCCAAAAAATTGCATTTTAGGACCTGTTACTACAACTTGTGCCATGAATTACTCTCAAAATTTATACCAAATTTATATGGGGTGAAATTATATGGATTTCACATTCATAGGAATTATCTTAAGGTTCATTCATATGACTTATAGTATTTTTTTATGAATGTCTAAAGGTAGGCTAAAATTTTGTGTTTTTCTTGTGTTGGGAAGGGCGTTCTTGAGCCCAAAATGGGTGGTGGGTTTGTTGACAAGGCATGATATAAGGCCAATAACCTAGTCTTAGATGATTTCTACCTCTTTATACATATTGATAGAGCTATTTTTCATCCAAGAAACCGCAAAAATAGAGTTCTCCAACTGTAACTTCAACTTTGATAACATTTGTTGCCATTGTTTTCGTGCTCATGAACAATAGGGAAAATTAACTTTCAGGTGGAATTGGACATCATGGTCATTGGATCACATGTAATTTTCCTATATATACATGTTCAAAGTGATGAATTTGCACTCAGGAGTCCTGGTGGCATAAATGTCAGTTGGAGCTCAAGATTTATCTCTTTACTGCCAAAAAGTTGTATTTGTGAAAATATAAAACTATTATAGCTGTAAAAGCATATATTACTTGTGATATATATCTCTTACCATCAGCCTGCACTTCTTCTTACACTTTGCTCATATAATTTCAAATCTTCAAGTCTAAAATTGGCTCTTAACATGCAAACACTCGGTTCGTTAACAAAATATCCATAACACTCGCAGTTCCAATCCACACAGGTGACCAACGTCAGTCCCTGTCTACCTGGGGGTGACCGACGTCGGTCGAATATTGCCGATGTCAGTTGCCTTCCTATCTACCACTGATCGACGTCGGTTGGCCTGACCGATGCCGGCAAATGTGACACTCAGCACCCTCCTCCAATGTCTGCATCAGTGAAGCTTTTAGCTCCACAACCTAACAATCTCCTACTTGGAGATAAATAGCTGCACTGTACCTGTACTTGTACACTGTCTAATCTATTTCCTGGCTTGTATCCCTCTTCAAGCTCAACTTTGAAGACCAACCACCACAAATCCTGTGGTGCACCTCCTGTCATCCGAGTAACCTACCACATCCGAACCTACAAACCCATGTAGTGAAGCCCTGACCCTGCATAGCATGAATCCCTGCTGATGGTCCCTCTTAGATACCTGAGAACCCACTTCCTCGAATTGGCTCCTTACTCTTTGACAGCTCCCACTGCTGGGGAAATCTCAGGTCTATACTAGACCTCATGTGATTTCGGACACTGAACTATCCATCCCTTGGTGTGCTCCGGTTCTGCATCCTGCGTATTGAACCTCGCCAAGACCTGATTCACATCAGCTCCCACTGGAGACAAAATCAACCTGTGATCTTCCATGCCTCTCATGCCAAAGAATTTTGCTGCTCCAAATTCCTCATGACATGCCACTGAACTAACCTTACCCTTAGCTCAGCAAAACCCTGTATGTATGAACCTGATAGCTAGCATACTATCCACATACAGTAACAAGATAATGTTGCAATCATCATCCACCTGGTAAGACAAACACAATGGTTACACTGCCATTGACTAAAGCCCTACTTTGTCATCCACCTGTCAAACCCTGTACCACTGTCCTGCAGCTTCCTCAAGACCATATGACCTGGCCTTCCGTCTCACGTGTCCATTCTCTCTATTCTTTAACCAAGGTATCCATTCGTCTCAGTGCTTTCATACCGACTGGCAACCCTACCAAATCTCTCATTTGGTTATGCATCTTATTCATGCCATGCTCCCACTGTTTCCTGGATCCTTCCTGCTCTACAGTCAGTAACTAGTATAAAGAAGAGGAACAACGAATTTGAGGCTTACTTGCACTTTCAGTCCTCCCATGGGCGTTTAAGACTCCTTGACAGCTTGATGTCTGCCCAAAATCCATCTCAGTGACCGACCTTAGTCACCACACATTCTGCATCTGACCGACGTCAGTTCCATGCGACTGTCTAGGTCACCAACGCCGGTTATCCTGCCGACATCGGTCTTCACCTACCCGACACCACCGAATTCTCTGGTCTGCACATGACCAACGTCAGCACCTATTTTTTTGACGTCGGTTACCCTTGACCGACGCCGGTACCTGTGTTCGCCTGTGAGTGATGACTTTTTACCCGTGAGCTCCTTTGAATCAATCCCATGTCTAAATTGCCCTGCTCAGAAGATGTCCAGCCCCATCCACTGATCTTTGTCCGTCATCTCCTCCAAGAACACCAAGGATTTCTAGTTCTTAAGTCTATCAAACACATCTGTCTTCCACTTAAGAACATGCATCTCCTTCTTGCTCATGTGAGCAAGCCTACAAAGCCACGTCTTTGCAACAGAAGAAGAATCAGTAATATAAGCAAGTAGATAAAGAGTACCTGCTTTCTTACCACCAGCTAATTCAAGTGCATCCGCTGTGAGAGTTTCTGTGCATCTCTCATCACCCAAATTTCTTGAAGAAATTAGCCACATCTTCAATCCTAGGACCTGCATGACCTCCTTCAACACCCATGTGTTGGCCGCCTGTAATTTTAGCTTCACTTCCCCTTTGCCAATTCTTTGGCAAGGCACACCAGCTCCTAAATAAAACTTTACAAAGTCTCCAAAGACCTTAACATGGAAAAATACTCTATTTCAAGCTGCATGGAAAGAGGCAACAGAATCTATAAGACAAGATTCTACTTTATCCAAGGAACATCCCAGAGCATCTTGTGTAATAACACCTGCAACATCTGCTTCTTCAGTTCCTTCATGCTGATCTTCTACCAACCAACAATAATTCTTTACCTTCTCTTTCTTTCCATAAGACCGTAATTGACCATTCGTGCTTTTTAATTCCTCCATTCTTAGTGTATTTTCTTCTGCCGTTGCTATACTCCCACTCAATTAGAAACTCCTGAGAGTGACCTGTAACCAAACACAAACCTGCTCCCTGCAACCTTAGCTCTGATACCAATTTTTAGTGGTATCAAGCTATGAGCCAACAACCTCGCTTTGATACCAACTGTTAGGAACCCCCGGAAGCACCATTGATTACCATATACAAGCAACTAAATATGCAGAATTAACCAGAAGTAACAAGCAACTAGAAATCAAAAACAACACAAAATATGAGAGACAATACCCAATTGTATTAATACTCATCCAGAAAAGAATACAATAAAAAAGATGCCACTTCTTCTTCACACCTCTCAGAGGCTTCTCACACCTCAAGTGTACAATAATTATTTCCTCAAAGCTCTCTCTCTTACGGTCCCAACACACAACTCAAACACATAGTTGGTGTTCACCTCCAACCAGTTAGTAACCACTATTGCCAGTACACAAGTACTCCACGTTCTTCACAAGTGCTCCATGCACTCCACAAGTGCTCCATGCACTCAAAGTACTCAATGTACTCCAAGTAGATCTCCCTTGAACTTGCAACAACTTGCAACTCAAATGATCTTACTTATGGAAGGAACTTCCTTGCCTTCCTCTCTTGCTCTCTGATGTGTTGATGTCACCTTTGATCCTGCTGCCACCTGCAGATCTCCTTTGACCTCACACACACACTTGTTACCATGTAGATCTCTTTACACCCTGAAGAACCCTTGTCCTTGCCTCACCAAATCCTTATGATTCTCCAAACCAGTACCCCGGTGGATCTTCTCCCTGATCTAGCACACCTGCAGACCAACCTGATCATACACACTCGGCACCCCTGTGGAACTAGGAGGAACACCCTTGCTCTCTTCACACACAGAAGGAGCTAACTTTGCTCAACTCAAACTAGCACAAATTACAATATAGCCCATGAGTTTATTATATAGATCTCATGTAAACAATAATTAGACATCTAACTACAATAATTAGATCCGTAGCTTCAAGTCTAAAATTGGCTCTTAACATGCAAACACTCGGTTCGTTAACAAACTATCCGTAACACTCACAGTTCTGATCCGCACAGGCGATCGACATCGGTCCCTGTCTGCCTGGGGGTGACCGACATCGGCCGAATACTACCGATGTCGGTTGCCTTCCTGTCTACCACTGACCGACGTCAGTTGGCCTGACCGATGCCGGCGAATGTGACACTCAGCACCCTCCTCCAATGTCTGCATCAGTGAAGCTTTTAGCTCCACAACCTAACAATTTTCCTATATATACATGTTCGAAGTGATGAATTTGCACTTAGGAGTCCTGGTGGCATAAATGTCAGTTGGAGCTCAAGATTTATCTCTTTACTGCCAAAAAGTTGTATTTGTGAAAATATAAAACTATTATAGCTGTAAAAGCATATATTACTTGTGATACATATCTCTTACCATCAGCGTGCACTTCTTCTTACACTTTGCTCATATACTTTCAAATCTTCCTTAGTAAACACTAGGCCTATTTTTCCAAATGGACCAAAACACAAACACCTATTTTATCATAGTTTCAAGACACTTACAACATTATATCACATGATTTCAAACCAATTTTATCACTCACATCTTGCATTTCACTCAAGGGTCAATTTCTTGCTTCAAAGCTTACTAGCCCTATTTCAGTGCAAATCCATTGTTCTATTCCATACACCATCTCATCAAGGAAAACTAAATAGTTTTTTAGTACCATTTTCCATGCCATTGCTTCACACAAAATTTTAGGTTAGGTTCCTTTGTAAATTTTTGTACATGTAGACTTACATGGCACCCTAATTAGCCCTCCAAACAGACAAACCTCCTTAGTCTGAGAAAATTACACTCAACCAATGCAAAAAACTAACCTTTTTAGATACCCTTTTTCTTCCTTCAACTTAATCAACCCTTATTTCACTCTCACTCTCAAAGAATGTCCCCTTTCCTTCTTTGGCCTATTCCAACTAGGTCTCTTCTAGGCCTAATTCAACTCAGTCACTAAAAATCCATACAAATATATCTATACACCTATAAAACTATATGATTCACTTCAATCATGATTATTAAGACTAGAATACAAATTTTTATCAAATTATGACAATTAAAACTCATTATATGCATCAACCCCTAAATCTAGGGTTTCTAGACCATTGTATAGGTCAAGAGCCTATAAACTTGCATATCTTTTGTTGTATTGGGTTTTAAAACCCAAAATCACTTGCATTAGGTCTGTATTGACCTTGGTCACTTTTCTCAATGCTTTTGTATTCCTTATCACTTAATTGTCATTGACTTCCAACTCAAAATGTAACTGACTGTATACAGGAAAGCATACTAAACTCATTTATGTTCTTGTATAGATGCATAATACACATTTAAAGGCAAAAAGGAGATTAAAAAACATCCAAAACTATATAAATAATTACCTCAATGCATCCAAAACACTATAACATCATTTCCTTCAAAGACATACGATCACCATTCAACCATACAAACCCTGTTACAAAATATAGGGTTTTGTTCTAGCTCCAAGATCTCTCATAGTATTCTTCTATTTTCTTGTAACATACTATATTTAAACAATGTCAAATTTTAGAGGATAAATTTATAACACAATGTCAATTAATACAATGACCTTTCCTTTATGAAAACAAGCACACAATATGCACATCAAATGAATGACTCCCAAACAGGGGTCTGTTCATAATATATATTTGAATACTAAATGCTTTGTCAAATCCACAAACAAATACTTAAGAACTTAAGGAAACCAGATGATAATCTTCCCATGGGAATATTTATCTCCAATACTAAGTTTATACAATCTTTATTCTTTAATCATTCAATACACAAACACAGAATGTATAGAAATGTAGAGGAATAGATTTAGTCATGTATATCCTTATCCTTAGTTCTGAGAGCAATTTATTAATATATTAAGATTTTCAAATACTTACAGGACTCAACAAGTCCATCCCCATTGTATTCAAATTAATCTTTGGTTCATACAAATTGGTTCACATTCATGCATTGGTTTTGGCAGACCTTCTTTCTTTCTCAGTCTTGTTTGCCTATGTTTTCTTCTCATCCCTCTACCTCGAATCACCAAAACCTCTATATCCTTTTTTATATATGCACTAGACTCTAAAACATACGATTAACTATTTCTTGATCAATAATTTATTCAACACCCTCAAGACCCATGTAGGGTGGTGGACATCATGACCACCACCTCATACTTCCAACTTGACATATAACTCATAACCACTCTTCAGACCTTTCATAAGACCATAAAGGTATATTATATCATTATTCAACATGACATAACATTAACATCTCCTTAGACCACCTAAACACACTCTCAATCATTCATTACAAGTTTGAAAATTTAAAATAGAAAAAAAAAGGGGAAAACTTCTAATGAACTCAAATTCAAATTTCACTCATGATCATGACTGTTAGACCAACTCTTGGGAATTTCTAAGATGCCCCTGCATCATACTCCCAAGGGGAGAAAATAACTTGATCCTCATCTTCTTCTTCATTCATATTCTCAAAAAAAATGTGTGTGTTCTTTTCTGTCAGACCTATGCCTTTGCTTCCTCATCCATTTGATAATTTACTCTTGCTTTTATTGCTCCTTATATTGTTGCTTATACCTAAAATCACTCTTTTTATTTTGCTTTATTTCATGATTCTCTTCAATCTTCATGGCATTTAACATGAATTTCCATTATCTTTCTATGACCTCCTCTAAAATTGGTACTTCTACCTCTTCATCAACATAACTGATCCACATCATACTCTCCTCCTATTTTGACCATTCCAAGGTCTCTTGCTTGTTCATAATATTGTCATCAACATCCTTTATCCTATTGTCCTCTATTATAGCTGATCCTTCTTTGACTGTCTAATTAGCCAACTCTTCGCCTTACATCTTCTCTTCATGGACTATTAATTCAATCTCATCTTCCTTTACTTGTTCTTCTCTTTCCTCAATAAATTCATGTGCTTCTTTCTTCTTATATGATCCAATAAACTCTTCAAACAATCCTATTGTGTCTTTATAAAACACATCATCTTTGTCTTCAAAATACTGATCAAAGATTACATGCACTTTATTACCTATTATGCCTTTATTTTTTTTATCACCTATTGTTTGCTTTTCATCTTTCCATTCTTCTCCATAAAATAATTCACCATTTTCAAGGTGAAAAAACACCCATCTTTAGTTGTACCTGTACTTTTTCATTCATCAACTTCTTCTTCTCTATGGATTATTGTCCAATTAATATATTCATCTCCATCATGCTCTTCACCTACATTCAACCATGACAAATCAATATTAGTCTAAAAAATTTTAGGCTTAATTTCTTCTCTCTCCTTTTCCATGACAAGTTGTGTTTCTATCTTCTTAGACTATCTCTCCAAATGTTCCATCACTTGCTAGTTTGTTTTCTCTTGCATTCTTTCTATAAAGCTTCACTTGACTCTTTTTTTGATCTTGAGTCCATATTGAAAACTATACACATTCCACATCCTCAATAACTCTCTTTCCATTGTTTATAATGCATTCTTCATCTCCTTTATCTCTTTCTCCATCATTCTCTCATTATGGCTTTCATATTTAACCTTGTCTCTCACTTTCCTTTCTACCTCTTCTTTCATCTTCATCTTGAGTACCTCACTTGGGTACATTCTTCTCTCTCTCTTTTGGCCTCACTTGGACCACCTCCTCTTGGTGCACTCTTGGAACCCTTCTATCTCAGACTTCACTTGGGCCTTTCAATATTTTGTCCTTCACTCTAGGACTGTCTCTTTTCTTCTCTAAGCTCTATTTATGAGCTTATCTCTTTTGAGCTTGTTAATAGCTCACTTGATTCAATGTTGTCACCACACTATTCACTTATTCTATTTCCTCACCTATCACATACTATAATAATTCATTAAAATTAAATAATCAACCAAAAAATACATCACACCTTCCTTTTTTTGCCTTCTTACTTTGTCTCTCAACAAGACTTCTTGCCACTGCCTCCTTGCTTGCTTACCTACAAATTCTTATCAATCATGCAACATGCATTAATTACCAATTTTATACCTATATGTACCTATTCCTAGATCATCTATATGGATATGACAACAAATTATGTAGATCTCTTACCATCATCTTGCACTTCTTCTTACACTTTGCTTGTATACTTACAAATCTTCCTTGGTAAACACTAGGCCTATTTGTCCAAATGGACCAAAACATAAACACCTAATTTATCACATTTCCAAGAAATTTAAAAAATTATATCACATGATTTTAAACCATATCAAACCACCTTTATCACTCACATATTATATTTCACTCAAGGATCAATTTCTTGCCTTCAAAGCATACTAGCCCTATTTCAGTGCAAATCCACTATTCTATTCCATACACCATCTCATCAACTTAAAAAAATAAGTTTTTGAGTACTCTTTTCCATGACATTTTTTCACACAAATTTTAGGTTCGGTTCCTTTGCAAAATTTTGTACCTATAGACTTACCAGACACCCCAATTAGCCCTCTAAATGGACAAACCTCCTTAGTTTGAGAAAAGTACACTCAACCAATGCAAAAAACTAACCTTTTTGGACACCATTTTCCTCATTTAGATTAAACAACCCTTGTTTCACTCTCACTTTTAAATAACATCTCCTTTCCTTCTTTGGCCTATTCTAACTAGGTCTCTTCTAGGCCTAATTCAACTAAGTCACTAAAAATCCATACAAATGGATCTATACACCTCTAAAACTAGGTGATTCAATTCAATCATGATTATTAGGACTAGAATACAATTTTTTATCAAATTTTGATAGTTAAAACTCATTATATGCATCAAACCTTAAATCTAGGGTTTCTAGACCATTCTATAGGTTGAGAGCCTATAAACTTGCATATATTTTGTTGTATTGGGTTTTAAAACCCAAAATCACTTGAACTAGGTCTGTATTGACCTTGGTCACTTTCCTCAATCCTTTTGGATTCCTTATCACTCAATTGTCATCGACTTCCAACTCAAAATGTAACTGACCGTAAATAGGAAAGCATACTAAACTAGTTTATGTTCTTGTATAGATGTATAATACATGTTTCATGGAAACAAGGACATTAAAAAACTTCCAACATTATCTAAATACTTACCTCAATTCATCAAAAACACTAGATCATGATTTCTTGGATCATTTCCTTCAAAGACATACAGTCACCATTCAACCATACAAAGCTTGTTACAAAATATAGGGTTTTGTTCTAGCTCCTAGATCTCTCATAGTATTATTTTATTTTGTTAAAACATACTCTCTTTGAATAATGTAAACATTCATAGGATACGTTGATAACATAATTCTAATTAATACAATTGTTTTTCCTTTATGAAAATAAGCACACCGTCTGCACATCAAAGGAATGACTCCTAAACAGGGGTTTGTTCACAATATATATCTGAATACTAAATGCTTTGTAAAATCCAAAAATAAATACTTGAGAACTTAAGGAGAGCAAATGATAATATCCCCATAGGAATATTTATCTCCAAGACAGACTAAGTTTATACAATCTTGCTTCTTTGATCATTCAATGCACAAACACAAAATGTATAGAATTACAGAGTAACAGATTTAGTCATATATATCCTTATCCTTAGTTCTGAGAGCAATTTATTAATATATTAATATTTTCAAATACTTACTGGACGAAACAAGTCCATCTCCATTGTATTCAATTGAAGCTTTGGTTCATACAAATTGATTCATAATCATGTATTGGTTTTGGCAGACCTTATTTCTTTCTCAGACTTGTCTACCCCTATTTTCTTCTCATACCTCTACCTCGAATCACCAAAACCTCTATATCCTTTTATATATATGAACTAGACTCTAAAACATAATAGTAACCATTTCTTGATCAATAATTTCTTCAACACCCTCAAAACCCACATAGGGTTTTGGACATCATGATTGCCACCTCATACTTCCAACATGATATATGACTCATAACCATTCTTAAGACCTTTCATAAGACCATAAAGGTATATTACATCATTATTAAACATGAAATAACATTAACATCTCCTTAGACCACCTAAACACACTCTCAATCCTTCATTACAAGTTTGAAAATTCAAATTAGAAAAAAGGTGGGAAAATTTTTAATGGACTTAAATTCAAATTTCACTCATGGTCATGACTATTAGACAACCTCTTGGGAATTTCTAAGATGCCCCTACATCAACTTGTAATCATACATGAATAAGTTTTATTTTCTCATTTTTTACATTAAATATGGATTGTGATGCAAGTGTCCTAATCCACTTACAAATAGCCAATTTACCCATAATGACACACTATGTTTTTTTAATTTTTTATTGATTACTCTCTTTGTGGCCAATCTTAAATTATTTAGGGCTCTTCAAGGCTTTCCATTAGGTCTCTACAAATATAAGTTTTCATCTTTTCTTTTAGGTCTGACTACTTGTTTGAATGAAGAAACTTTCTTAGATTGCTTTCTTAATTGTTTGCAATTTAATTTGCCTTGTCAAATATATTATCTTCTTTGATTCGTCCTTTCAATACCAATGAGATAATTCCTGACCTACAATCTCTCTAATTACAAGCTCCTTTAACTTTTGATCCAAAGTCATTTTTAATTTATCTTACAAAAAAACACATCCAACTATGTCCTTTTAGATTCAAATCTAGTATAACAACAAGATGCTTACCTTATCCAATATATGACCAACCTTAATTACTTATGATTTATCCTCAAATTGTCTATCCCTTCCTCTTTAGCATACCTTTCAAACTTCCTTATTTTACATCAACCATATCTTTTGTCAAATTTTGCCTTTTATTAATCTTTGTTCTTAAACAAAATCTTGTCTTATCAAACCTGAGAGTATACAAAAGAATAAAATTTCATTCTTAGAGACTTTCAAAGCTTACCCTCACCTGTATGAGGTCATTGACAACATTTTTAGAAAGGCTAAACACCTATTAAGTGAAGAAGTATATTAAGTATTTTAAACCTTTTGAGAAGGTAAGGTAGTCTATGTGTGAATTTTTCATTATGTTTTCAAGAACTATTAACCTTTGTACCTCATGCTATATCCAGTACAATAGTTTGTAGGTTATGTGTAAAGCCTAAAATACATAATTTTGAGTTCTTTCTAAAAGAGTGATAAATCAGGAAGGTTGAAGTTGTATATGGAACAAGAAAACATTATAAAGTGGGGATAGAGCCTTAAAAATGCAAGTTGAGGTTAACATCCATAGAGAGGACTAGGAGCTATTTAATAAAGTTGTAAGCCACAAGTCTAACAGTAAAGACCTAATAGAATTGTATTCTAATACTAAAATGACAATGTGAAATAACCAAAATAATAACTCTAATACTAGAAAGTGGTTGTCAATTTATAAATTTAGAATTCACTCCAATTAAAAGTTTTGGCATAAAAAACTAGATAATTACGTAGCTTGAATAAATGGGTATAATTACTTTGAAACTAGATAAAGTAATATTATCATGGATTATAAACATAGTGTTATGTTTGGCACCACAAACATCTTTCCATACTCTAACATGAATTCAAAGTATAAATAATGATCCATTCTCAAATATGGATCAATGGTCAAAGATTACACTTCATTATTGATAATAGAAGTCAAAAAACCCATATTTCTCATAAAATAGTTTTAATTTTTAACTCTCCACTAATGCCTCATATAAAACCATAATCCATTATATGGTGCAGTATAGGATATATGTAGTTTTACAATAATAATAAAAATCATAGAGGCATACAAAATAAGAACATAATATAATGTCAGGTGAATGCCATATAGGAATACAATGTCAATCATACATACATTTCCATATAGGCATACAAAAAATTGTCATCTAACAACATAGTATCTAATGTCGGGTGAATATCATCTACACATATAATGCAAAAAATATGCACATTACCATATAGGCATACAAAAAATTACATCATCTAATACATCCTAATCATAAAATATCCTCCCTCTCTTTGCCTTTCTCGAATAAGACTCTCCCTGGAATGCCTTGCTTGTAGAAGGAGTTCCCTCAAATGCCTTGTATTGCTCCAAGGTCTGGATGCAGGTCCTATGCTCATAGCTCGCTTGAAGCTGAACCTATTCAAGTTAAAATATTATTAGAAAATTAACATACTATACATGAAACTAAATTAATAAATAATTTAAAAAATCATTTAAGCATGCACTTACTACAAGCTCATGGTCTTGCTCAATTAGCTTCTGACGCTCAACTAGGTCAGTGACAGGTTTAGCTGCATGAAGAGGCATGTGAAATGAGGAAGAAACATGAGTAGGTGTCGTAGTATTCATCTAAATTAGACTGTAAGATGTCATATGGAAACCCTTCATACATAATACATTCACATAAGTTATATTGTCTAAGTATGTAGTAAAACTATTAAAATAAATCTATTTTTACAATCCAAATTAAAATTTAATATGTACCTTTATGAGTGCCTATGCGGATGACATTGAAACAATAATGCCTATGTTTGTCTTTGCTCGTAGTGATAAAGGAGTGTCTACTCTAGTCATCAATTGAATAAACAAAATTGCTTAGTTTTCTAGAAACTATTGAATATATATGACAAGCTTTTCTCCTTTATTAAACCAAGAGTGTACTTAATAACAATGTACTTGAATGTTGAAATCACTGATAGATAAATTTAACTTAACTATAATACAAATATACATAGATTAAATGTACATAGGTTATAAGATTAAATCAAAATTTTACCTATGTAGACATAAATCATGTTGTACTAACACAGATAGATGTAGTAGTGGATGGCCCACTAGCTGACTCCATAAATGTAAACATAGGCTGAGTAAGATAAAATAATACAGCTATGGATTATGATGATGAAGGCATTCTCTCTAAAACATAAAAAATTATACATATATTATTTAATTTATGTGTAAATTAATTGTTATCTTTTAAATTTTCAAATATAACTTAAATTTAAGATGAAATTTATATAAAAGATACATGTATGTGTGTAGAGGTCAATGTGTGCACACCAAACGTGTGTTCCAAAAATTCATCACTCAAGAGTATATCATCCAAGACCTATGAAGCACCACCATCATCATCCTAAGGTCCAGTTCATATATCATTACAATATTTTCAAGGGTGTGGTTGGGAATGCACACAAGGTGGAGTATCTCCAGCATCAGTGTCTAAAAACCTACTCGTATGTTGAACGAGTGTATTAGTAAGTGCATACAGAGTATTGTTCTCCATGACCTCCTTCACCATAGATGGAATCTTGAGATGAAGTGGATTTTGGATAGGAATCTTTGCAGGTCAATTTGGTGTATGACTTGTACTTGGTCGATACTATGTAGAGCCTTTCCCTTGGCCCTAAAACTCACCATAGTCAAAATAGTTTAGAATCTCATTGAGAAAAAACTCATAGTAGAGTTTCCTCAAAAAATACTATGGTACCTCATGGTTGTTACATGGTGGATAATCAAACACCATCCACCATCAGTCTTAAAAATTGTCTTTAATCAAATTATGTTGGCATCAATTGATTGGGAAACATTTAGCGGCTAGTATAAATTGTGAATTGGTGGATGGGTTGATGAATAAGGCACAAATTTTATCTCTTGGTATTTCTTTGTTCTTCACCTCAAGTGCTGACAAATTTTCAGCATAGTAAGCCATATGCCTATCCCTATATGATGTCCATCTATCAATTTAACTTATTACTGAGTCAACTTAACCTAATATTGACTCTAGGGTATTGGCCAAATAGGCATGGTGGGTGTTAATGGAAGTGGGGTCCTTAGTTTTCCTAATTATTTGCTCAATTTAAATTTTATTTTCCACTATGTGTGTAGTTAAATCCTTGTGACTACTTGGGGAGTCGTGTGGAACTATAGGAGGGATAGGAGGGTTAGGCAGAGGGTTGGGAAACTTAGGCGAAGGGTTAGGTAGGGGATTAGGAGGAAGGTTAGCATGCTGGCCACTTGCACTAAAGTGGATTATTTAAAACACATAATTTACCAATTAAACATTGTAAATAATAAAAAATTACCAAAATTTAAGGTTATTAGGTTTAGTTTTTTATCACTTACCTCCTTTCTACAATGGTGTCATTGATTTGGTGAGGTTTTGATATTTCCAACAAATATTTGGCAAGGTTTTTGGGTTCTCCATAGGCAAAACACAATCACATTAGGGTAGTGAGCAAGATAGTAAAGTGAAAATGAGTTTCAAAAGTGGCATTCAGTTTTGTTTTTGGTAACACAAGTAATGCGTACACGTTATAACATGTATGCATTCCTTATATAAAACATATATGCATTATTGATATTAAAATGCACACATCTTATGGCTCAGAATCTCATACCTAAAATTAAAATAGCACGTATGTGATGGGCATAATGCATACGCATTATGTACATAATGTGTACATATTTTGGAAAATATCAACTAAATTGTCCCCCAACTCTGTCCACGTACCCATATGATATTTACATTCAATCGTGGGTTTTTGTTAATTTTTTTCACTTAGTTGATGGTTTTAATGTATCACTTGCACTCATGTATGTATTTGGTTATTGATATGCAGTTACATTTGGTGTTTAAGTTGTGCTTAGCAATTTGTATTTAGTTTTGAATAGTCATTATTGCACTTAGTTCATAGGCACTTAGGGTTTGAATTTTCATGTGATTTTGCACTTAGTGTTTGGGTTTTGGGGACAATTAACATTCAGTATAATACAATTATTTATATGCAATATTGGAAATAATGCCTCAAAGTTTGCATTATTAATAGGACATACAAATAAAATATATTTCCATTCAGTCTTTTTTAATGGTTCTTGACAAGACTATAGTATGTTAGTTATTTTATTTGGTCTGCAAATAAGTTATTTGGGTTAATTCAAGATGTTTTCATGGAGATTTGGTTTTATTCTAATAAGTTTTTAGTTGTTCATATGAAAAATGATAGTTTCTTAAAAATGATAATGGGCTTTGAAGGTATAGGGTTTCAAGTTCTTCCATATTAATTGTTTATATATATTTCTCTCAAAGTATGATTCGAATGGATGGAATAGAAAGAAAAATAACTGTTGAAAATCATATGTAAGTTGTTTTGATTAACATAGAAAATGGTTTTGACTATTGTTTTATTTATATTATGATACTCAACCTTCTTTAAATTTGTATGTAGTTTTGAACTAGTTTGATTTTTTATAACTAGTTTACATACAAATATCATGCAAATAAGCATATATATATATTTTTTTTTTCAAAAGATTTTTGCTCAAATTGTGGATTTTATATCATGCATGCATTATAAATTTGATTTTTAGATTTAATGATATTTTTGATACTTGATCATTCTGTAAAACCTTAGAATGAAATATTTGATATTGACATGCATGGTTTAAAAAACATTAAAGTGACATAATTTGATACATTTTGAGACTTTTAAATCAATTATAATAAATACAAAAGCATGTATTTTAAATATATTAGTCTATATCAGTTTTATATAGCTAAAACGTTTCTTTTAAACAAAGTTTTTTAAGTTTTGGAAGTCTAGAGATATGAGTGGCAGTTTCTACAGAATTCGGTTTAGTGATTATTAGTAAATTATTTAGAAGTTAAAAAAAAATTAGTTATGATATTTTATGTTACTTAGTTTCAAATGGATTTTTTGCTTCAAATAATCTTCAAGTGGCTTTTCATGTAGTATTCAAATAGTTTTGAATTACACATATGTATTACATTCTGAAAATGTTTGCCTAATTTTTATCTCTCTATAGTAATGAAGTAAAATATCTCATATATTTTTCATTATCACTATATAGAGACAAGATGTTTAGTGGGAATCATGTATCTCACAGTTCTGACAAAAATAATGTGTGGGGGTAGACGTAGCCAAAACAAGATAATGTGTTTCCTACTCAAACAAATTACCAAAGTATATTTATAAGGTTGGAAGGACCGCTAATGTGTTTATGCGAAGTTTTAATTACGGCACTTGTGTCTCCTTATACTTAATGTTTATGACCCTAATTTCTAGAATGTTTTGAATATTTTGCATAGAGATAATTTTAATCCTCATGGTAGGAGAGGTCCATATAGAGGTAATTGGTAGTCTCATCCAATTGGATGTAGTTCGTCAACTCCTTCTTCCTAAATTTTTATATCTTGTAATGAAATTCTCGCACATGATAATATATTATTAAATGTTGAAATACCTCATTATAATACTATTCAATATGTTATTTCTATGTTTCCTGATAATTTTGTTTATTTCAGTTGCAAACACACTAGTGGCCCTTCACCCTCATTTTAGTAATAGATGTTCTCAAGAGGATGAAGTTAGAGGTAGATGATAAATCTAGAGGCGTCACTAGAGTGGAGTTTTATGCAAAACCTTTTGAGTATACAAAGTATCTAACCAAACACTAAACACTTCTAATATACTTGGTTTTAGATTATGAGTAGTATTTTATGTGTTGACTAATGTCTTATTTTTAGGTTGGTTATTTTCAATTTCAATTAGATGATTTACAACATAATTGATCATTTTCATTGGCATTTTCTTTGGATACTTACTAGTTTTTCAATAAATTCATGTGGATCATAACATTTGTATCACGTTTACAATCTAATATGATACTTCAGTTTAATTGCTTGTAAAAATATGTGATTTAGATAGATTTTTCAATAATAGTTCAGTAATCAACATTCTTCTTATATCAATATTAAGTGATTAGTGTTAAAATTATTATTTTATCATTTATTAAAGATATAAATTGATAAATTTAAATATTTGGAGGCTATTTACTTTAGATTAATAATTTATGATTGTGTGATTCACATAATGATTTGTTATTTTAATTAATTAAGTTGTTAAGTGAGCTCCCACCCATTAGAGAGTTATTTTATCTTATTAAACTTGTGTGTCTTAAGTCTTGAGAAAATTTATTGTGAACTTAAATATGTTCAATTTATGAAAATATTTATAAAAATTCTAATTATATAAGTTAACATTAATAAATTTATTTAACTTTATTCTAAACTAGCTAAAGGCTAGTTATAAGTTAAAAATATAACTAACTTTCAAAACAAGAACTTAAAATGATTTGAAGGCATCATTCAAAAAGGAAAAACATACATAGAAATAAGAACTCTTATAATTCAAATTTCATGCTACAATTTTTCTTCTAAGATAAATTTCTAAGATCGAGTGTTAATTATAAGATGACCAAATAACACATTTTCTGACATTGAAGTTTATTGGTTGGCACAATCAAATATATTTAGGTTGATTATTTTATTTAAAAACTTATTATCTAAACATGGCCAATATTCTTAGCCTTTTACTGACTCAAGAATAATACAACCATATGCATGGATTACATTTATACTTTGCTCAAAATAATTAAGAATACTTTACACATTATGTGATAATTTGTTGAGTTTTCATTATTTATCATTTATACTCTCATAAATTTTGTAAACCAGTTATGAAGCCTATGGTTTCTCAATAAAATCATTATCTTTTCAAATCTAAGTTAACTCATTGCATTTATTATGTTACTCCCTTTTATAATTTCATTTCATAGCTTAGATTCTCTTATTTAGTAATTATTTCACTGATTAAATTAAAGTTTTATTTTTGTTGTCTTTAATTAGATCTCTTTATTTCATTCATTTTATTTCCTTAGTTTACTTTCTTATTTTAGACATAGATTTAACTTTTTAACTTATCATCTTCTAATCTAATAATTTATATTTCGTTGATATTTAATATGTATTCATCTTCCTTCTTTCATTTGTTAATTTAGTCTTGTTTTCTTAGTTAATTTCTTTGTTTTTCTTTCTGTCTTTATTCTTGATTACATCTATGTTTTGCTTTCTTCTTGTGAATTATACATAAAGGCATATTTTGAATAAGGAAAGTGGTCATAAAGAGAAGTTTCTTATATAGGAAAATGTGATTCGTATATTTAAAATATTTAGTCCTCTAGAAATTATCTTTTCACTAAGTTTTAATCTATCAAACAAGATTCATAATAGGTAAACTATAAAATCTAATATATGGTTATTTGAATTTTAAATCTTGATAACTACAATAACTTTATAGTTATCCATTTAACTTTTTGGCCATCTTGATCCAATCTAATGTTTATTGTGTCTTGATAATTTTGAAAATATCTTTTACTTGAAGTAATAAGGATTCCCCAATATTTAGTTGAGTCTATAATGTTTTTTAAATTTTACATACTTAACCTTTTAAAATACCTTTTTACACCTCTTGATTTTATGTTTTATTCTTAGGTTTATATGATTAGACTGGTACAATTCCATCTTGACCTTCATGATACGTGAACGGGTAGATTAGTTGACATTACATTTTCCACCATCAATGGGACACTCTTAGATAGAATGTCCACACTCTGACATGGAAAATAGGGTCTTAGCAGTAAGGATGACACATATACTGACAAGTATGATAACTCTAGACCTTAACCCTTTGTGCAGAGAGACTAGATTACGTAAATTGTTAGCTCTATGACTAGCATCCATGGAAGATGTGTTCACTAATAAAATAATTCCCACCCATAATTTATTTAATATATTATCTGAAATGTGGATCATTAAATCACTATAGTTACACTTGTCTAAGTCATGATGTGATGGATGATTTGACTAATAGGTCTAGGGGAAGAATGGTAATGATACAAAAAATACTGCCCCACCACAAGGAATAGTTACCCCAATTTATCCTATGGGATACGCTCTTAAACAATAATATCAAAAACCTCCCCTACTCAAATATGTAGCACCCTAGGGACAACAAATTGAGTAATCCAATAACAACCAAGGACATTATAGAGGGGGTAGCCAAAGAATCAAGTGAATGGGATACCACAAAGTAAAAAAGGAAGTATCAAGGGGATCAAGGATATCATCATTGATATAGCCAAGATAGAACACTACCAATATGTTATAAGTAAGGCAAGTTAGGGCATATTGCATATAATTATCTAGTGGAACCACAAGCATAGTGTGGATGTTACCATAAGAAATGAACACATGATTCATTCTCTTGCGCAAATGCATCTCAATATTATAAATTAGAGGTGTTAAGACCGATGAGCTTGTAAGAACACATTCACATAAAGGGACAAAACATTTTATTAAAATCATAAAAATGGTCAAGCCTAAGGGAAAATGCAATGAGGTAAGGAGGAATGTATAAGATTCCATAGTTAAGGAGGAATTAGATTGTGAAAACTAAAGAGAGTCTATGTTAAAACAAAAGAGAGTCTATCTCTGAAATAATAAGAGAGTGTAAGGCAGTGATGAAGGAGCATAAAAAATATCCTAGAAAAAACAACATAGGATAGTAATAGAGGAGCCCAAACCAAGAGTTTCCTTGACCACACATAGTGGAAACACCATTGTAAAATGCAAATATAAGATGATTAAGTCTGAGGAAGACTCTAAAGAAGACATTGGTGGGGTTTATCCAAATACCCATGAGCACGTTAAAGTAGTTGAAAAAAGTAAGAGAATTATTCAAGAAAGATAAGATGCAAACAAAACAAAATTAACTTATTTTGATGAGGAATGAATTGAAAACTTAAAACAAATGTTGAGATAAGTAAAGAAATAAGGACTGTGGGAAAAATTAACACAATTTTCAAAGTAATGGAGTAAACAAGAATGTAACTAGAGGGTAAGACAAGTGGAGAAAGGAAAAATAAAGCCTAGAAAGTATGTGTTTACAACTAATCAAAATTAGAATAATACAAAATTTATACTGGATTCAAAATAAATGGATAAAAAGGCTTTGTTTGTCAAGAGTGATTTTGAGAAAGCCTATGATCTTATTGAGTGGCCCTTCATTCTGGCCATGTTTTTGGCCCTTGGTTTTAGCCCTAGATTTGTTCAGAATGTTAACATGTTCTTTTAGGATGTTGGGGCTTTTATCATTACCAACAGTACCCAATCTTCTTGGTTTGAACTTCATCATTTTATCTGAAAAATATTCCCTTTATCCCCTTCTTTATATGTGCTAGCAGTAGAAGGATTTAGCTACCTCCTAGCTAATTACATTGTCATGGGTTTGGTGAAAGGCATCTCCCTCCCTTAGTCTGATAGATAGATTTTAAATGGCCACTTTGTGGATGATTCTTTTCTCACTCTTCAAGAGGAAGAAGAGTCCGTTAGAAATGCCATGGAATGTCTCCATATTTTTTGTTTGGATTTACACTCATCTATTTAATGAAGAGTCAATGTTACCGTCAATATCAAGGCCCCAAACTTCTTTGATTGGAGGGATATTAATGGTAGTGGCTTTTTCTAGGGGTGCAGTTTAATTTTCTTGGCATCCCTTTTGCTTTTTTGGCCTTTCCCTTTGATCTATGGTTTTATGTGGTGCAGAGAGTTGAAAAAAAATTCTTTTTGGATTACCAAGCCTCTATCTCTTGTTGATAAATTTCAAATTTTCTCTCAAGTCTTGGTAGTTACTCATGTCTATTATTCCTCTTATTGGGGCCCTTCTAATGCCGCTTATAGCAAATTCAAAAAACTTCTAAGAGATTTTCTATGGGTTAACTTTGAGGGTCATAACGGTTTCCATAAATTTGTTTGGAACATATGTTGTCGACCCAAGGAAGCTAGGGGAATAGGTCTCCTAGATATTAAAATTCAAGGCCTTGCCCTTGGTGTCAAATGGATTATTAAAGGTCTTACTAGGGATGAAGCCTAGAAGATTATTCTACGTCATTATATCTCTCAGGGGATCCAATTTCGTATAAAGACTTGGCAAGTCCTAGGACTTCACTCTCTGCTCATAACCCTAGTGCCTATTAAAATTAAGGGTACCTTTGTGATTCACAGCATATGGAAAGCTTGAAAAAATCTTAAGCCTCACTTTAATTGGGTCTTAAGCACACACCACACTAAGAGAGGGGTTGAATCAGTGTGTAATAATAATTTAGCTTATTTCTAATTAACTTTCATAAATAAACTATTCACATAAGAACAATTAAATACACAACATATAATTTACGTGGAAAACCCTCAATGGGGGAAAGCCATACTTGAAAAGATGCTTGGATCTACTATCCAAATCTAGCCATAAGATTAATAATTCTTTTTAAAAAAAATTATGTAGGCACCAACCTACTTGCAGACACTAATCCCCAATGTCAAGTACTAACTTAGCAAGAGATGCCAATCTCTTTGAATTGAAGCACCAACTTCACTACCAAGCATCGACTTAGCGAAAGACATAGATCTTTCTATTTTGAGACATGGATCTCACATAAACAATTTACACCTTCTCATTGTTGCTTTGTTAACAAATGATGGCATAATCAAGTTTCACTCTTCTCCCTCTTCTCTCTTTTCTTCCTCTTCTTCTCCTTGTATATAATAGAAAAAAGTATTGCTACTTACTTTCTAACTCCCATTCATTTCTCTTTTATACCTCTTCATGCCTCTTGGAAAGGGTGTGATTTCTCCCAAGGAATACGATCTCTCCAAAGGTGGTCAGACATCACTAATACATATCTAACTACAAATTAAAAACATTTTATTTTTGGTTGGCCTTATTAATTATTATCCATCATACTGGTTGAGTCTATAGTTGCTAACTAAGCAAGTCCAAATCTATTGATCAAGTTTAAAGCTCTGGGTGAGTATGAAGCTACTAAGTGAGTCCAAACCTCTAGGCGAGTTCGAATCTACTAAGCTAGTTTAGATCTCTAAGTGAGTCCATATCTTACCCTTCACTTTGCCTTTGACATAAATAACAATATTCCAATAATCTCCCCCTTTGTCATTGATGGCAATCTTGTAGAAAAAATAGTACATGAACTCCCCCATTGTTGTAGTTCTCCTCCTTTGCTCCCCCTTTCTTTAATTGTCCCCCTTTGACATCCATTGCAAAGAGACATACAACATTATCACAATGTATATCACCAAAATATCCATAGAGCTGATTAATACTATGATTAGCTCCCCCTTAATCCATGCTTTTCTTAATGAATTTAATGACTAGGCAAAGAATTGATCACCCCCAATTTTTGCCTTAGAAACTCAAAAGTTTATTTTGGGAGGGACTTCATGAAGATATTTTTTGTATGTTACTTTGTGGCCATGCACTCCATCTTTACTTATTGATCTATAACTTGTTCTCTTATAAAATGATATTTGATTTAAATATGCTTAGTTCTTGAATGCATAACTGGATTCTTGGAAATGTTTATTGCATTTGTATTGTCATAGAAAATATAAATTGGATTGACATACTCAATTCTAAAATCACTCAAGGTTTGTTAAATCCAAAGGACCTATGTAAAACATGATGTTGTTGATATGTACACAACTTCAACTATGGACAAGGAAACTAAAGGTTGTTTCTTACTCAACCATGACACAAGACTCTTTCCAAGAAAGAATGCACCTCTACTTGTGCTCTTTCTATCATCAATGTTGCCTACCCAATCTGCATCAGTATAAGCTATCAAAGTGAAGTCCTTTCCTCTTGGGTGCCACAAAACGAGATCCATGGTACCTTTGAGATACCTTAATATCCTTTTGATTGCCTACAAGTGTGTTTATTTTGGTGTTTCCTGAAATCTGGGCACTAGACCTACTACCTGCATGATATTTGGTCTTGATGTAGTAGTATACAATAGACTTCCAATCATTGATCTATAAAAGATTTGATTGATTTCTATTGACTCATCATCTTTGCTCAACTTACACCTTATTACCATAAGAGTACTTATTGATTTACAATCATCCATATTGAATATATTCAACATTTCCTTAATGTATTTGGTCTAAGAGATGAATATTCCTTTACTTGAATGAGTAATTTTTAACCCAAATAAAAATGATAACTCTCCTCACATAGACATTTCAAATTATTGTTGCATTACCCCTCAAAATTCTTGAGACATCTTTTCATTGTCTCCACCAAAAATAATGTTATCAACATACACAACCACAATTAATTGGTTTTTAGCTTTAATCTTGATGTATAGGTTACTATTAGCCATTCCTCTCTTGAAACTTTGATCAAGCATTTGTCAAACTTAGCATACCAAGATCTAGGAGATTGTTTTAGTCCATACAATGCTTTCTTCAGCCTACACTCATATTCCTTATTCTCTAATAAAAAAAAACCTTCAGATTTCTCTATGAAAACCTCTTCTTCAAGAATCCCATTGAGAAATGTAGACTTCACATCCATCTGATAAACCTTGAAATTATTGAATCCAGTGTATGCTAAAAATAGTCTTATGGATTTTAAGCTTGCCACAGGTGCAAAAGTCTCCTCAAATTCAACACCTTCTACTTGAGCATAGCCTTTAGAGACCAATCTTTTCTTGTTCCTTGTTACCTGTCCATCTTCATTTAGTTTGTTCCTAAATACCCATTTAGTTCCAATTACATTCTTGTCCTTTGGTATGGAAACAAGTTCCCAAATTTCATTATTCTCTATTTGGTGCAATTCTTCTTCCATGGCATTGATCCAATGTTTCTCATTGTTGGCTTCTAAAAATATCTTTGGTTATATCTTTGATAATAGAGAGAAGTTTACATTTTTTGATGTATTCATTAACCTTCCCCTAGTTTGCACTCCAACATCAATATCACTGATGATTTGATTTTCTGCACGATTTTTTTGAATGAATCTAGATGGTGCCCTTGTATCTTCCCTTTTTTATTCTTCTTGACTTTCTTCTAATAATTCTTATTCTTTCTTGAATTCTAATTCTTTTGAATGAATATTAGTTGGTACACTCACTTATTTAGGCCTAATTTCAGCCATTCTAACACTAGCACTCTCTACAAAATTTTGTATCCATTTATTATAGCATCTATAGTCTTTACTCTTTGAGGAATAACCAAGAAAAATACCTTCATCAGCTCTTGAGTCAAACTTCCCCAAGTCTTCATCATTTATTTTGATGTAGCATTTGCTTCCAAACACTTTCAAGTATTTGACCGAAGCTCGTTTGCCCTTCAACATCTCATAGGGTGTTTTACTATTGTTTACCCTGATTTGTCCTCTGTTCAAGATGAAACTATGGTGTTGACTATCTCTCTCCAATATCTATCTAAAAGCATGGATTCATTTAGCATTGTTCTTGTCATTTCTTGCATAGTTTGATTCTTCATCAGTACAACTCCATTTTATTGCGGAGTTCTAACAGCTGAAAAATGTCTGTTTATTCCATGCTCTTCACAAAATTCATTGAATTCATTTGAAAGTAACTCACCCCCTTGATCTAAACTTAAGCATTTGATATTTAGATCCATTTCATTTACAACCAAAGCTTTAAAAGCTTTCAACTTTTTGAATGCCTTAGATCTCTCTTTTAGAAAGGCAACCCGTGTCATTCTAGAATAATTATCAATAAACAACATAAAATAACTCACTTTGTATGCTTTGTGTTTTTGTGGGTCCACATAGATCTGTATGGATCAATTCTAATGGCTTGGTTATTGAGTATTCTTTTGATATGAAACTTGATCGGGTCTACTTCCCATGCTGACATTTCTTACAAATAGTGTTTGAAGGTTTTGTGTTTTTCGTCATGTTTTTTACAACATTCTTAGTGCTAATTTTCACTAAATTGTCAAAATTCATATGGCCCATTCTTTTATGAGATAGCCAGATTTCATCAACTTGACTCATGTAGCATTCATCTCCTTTTACTTCACTTAGTATGTACAAATTATTTGATGTTATGTTTGCATCTGCAACTAATTTTCCTATGTCTGCTTTCCTGATCTCACAGCCTTGAGCATAAAATGTGAGTGATGTCCTTGATCACACATTTGGCTGACACTCAATAGGTTATGCTTCAATCCTTCAATGTACAAAACATTTCTAGTTTTTGTCTTTCCATTATCAAGGTTGAGGGTACCTTTTTCGGCAATCCTAATCATAGCATTATCCCAAAACTTTACTGTACCTTCACTCATTTTCTTCAAAGTGAGAAATTTGCTTTTATCACTTGTCATGTGGATTGAACACCCACTATAAATATACCATTATTGCCCTTCTTCTTCTGCATGAAATGTCGTTTGACCAAACATAGATTTTTCCATTTTTTGATTAACTTCCTCTTACTTCTCTCTCCATATTTTTTTTAGATTCCTTTTTCTTTAGAACTAGGGTATTCATCTTCTTGTTTTGTTTATGGGTTTCTATGAAAACACTCCTAAAAAATCATGTTGTATGACCAAAGCTATTGCAATTATAGTACACAAAGTCACTTTTTTTGTAATATGATAATGGTGCAAATGAGTTATAGTTTATATTGGAAACTCCATAAGTACC
This sequence comes from Torreya grandis, assembly GCA_037957365.1. NCBI lineage: Eukaryota > Viridiplantae > Streptophyta > Pinopsida > Cupressales > Taxaceae > Torreya > Torreya grandis. The sequence continues at coordinate 3,429,585 of JARHVA010000707.1, read as the reverse complement.
TTTTCCATAGTTTCATGCATACTCATTTCTTGCATGTGCATTACACTCTATTGTTATATGACCAAATTGATTGCAAGAATAACAATAACCATAGAAGTAACTTGTGTACCTTATCCCATTATTCTATCTTGACAAAAATGATCTTCTGACATCTCTAATAGGGATGTTCTTACCTATGTTTTCTCTATGGGGAGAATTGACATGCTTTGTCTTCTTTTCACTTTCTATATTCACAAACCTCTTAAGTGCATCTACATAGCTCTTTGGCTTCTTTGTATTTATCCTCTTAGGTGGTTTTATAGTTTTGGCACTATGCCCTTCTTTAGTGATCTTCTGATTCTCTTCATAACTAAGACCAGTCTTGATGCATGATGACCAGTTTTTTATTTTTAGGTCACGATTTTCTTCTTTTAAATCTATAATATATGTTTTAGATTCTTCTTCTTAAGAAATTTTATCTCACCTAAAGCACAGATGAGTTCTTTTTTAATATTTACTTCTTCATCCTTGATGATCTGTAAACTGAAAAATACAAGTGTATTACATTCGAAAATCACTTGTTCATGTTTATGAGATCCTTCAAATTTTCACTTTCTTGTGTTTAATTTGCATAAAGAAAGTAAAATAAGAATTAAAATGAAGATCAGAATGCAATAATAATCAGAGAAAATCAAAGACAACACCATCAAATTGATAACGGAGTTTGGCTTCAATAGCCTACATCTCCGAGTCCACCCAATAGTGAGGACCGTTCTATTGAAATGTTGCAACAAATGGCTTCAAAAACCTTTAGAAATATTCAATTTCACCTTCTCTGATCTTTATTTGCCTAAAAATATTTCTCTTAGACCTAAAAACAAAATCCCAAGGCCGTACAAGGCAAAAACAAGGCTCTAATCCTCTAAATTCTCTTTACATGGTCAGAAATCCGTGTCAATACAAGTAAAAATTACTCCTTTCTATGACATTTCAGCCACCGTGGCTGAAGCGGTCAAGACCTTAGCCTTTTAGGCGCCAGGTCTCAAGTTTCAAACTCTCTCCTCCATTCTAGGCGCCTAGGGAAGTGGGCAAGGGCGTCCTTCCTCCATAAGCGCACTTTGACTAAGGGATTAGTCCCACATTTGCTGGGCGTGGTTGTTTTACATGCTTTAAATAGTAAACTTGCTGAAGTTTTCAAATGCCTAGCATTTGGGCACCAACTTTGGCCACCACCTAAGCTTGGTCAAATGCCTAAGATGCATGTTTAGTGGAATGTTTGGTGGGTGGCGTGGAGGTTTGGCGCCTATTTTGATTTGAAAAGGTCAAATATCATGTGCATCAAATAAAACACCTAAAAATTTTTTGCCCCCTAATTATTTTCCATGTGTCATATGGAGATTGGTCCACTTGGCGTTCCTCAACTGTGCCACGTCACTTTGACATCCCTGTCGTATGATTTCTTCAACTAGCTATATCTTGAGCATTCGGACTCCGTTTTTTGAACCGTAAAAAGCGCTAGAAAGCTCTCGACGAGTACTAAAATGTGAAAATGATTTGAAATTAATTTGAAGAATTTGAAAAATATAACGGTACATGGATCCACCTGGATCATTCCTCCCCATTGGGAACTTTTGGACCTCCGAAAGTTGAAATTAATTGGTAATGAGGTGAGGGTATTTTTCCCTCACCTTTCTGACTTCCATCCATCTGGCCTTTCTTGGGTGCATCCCTTTGAGACCAACACGAAGATATTCAACATTACCTCTTCGCGAAGTCCACATATTCTTGTCAAGGATAGTATCTTCCTGCAATTTTGTTAGATATTCAGGAGAAAAATCATCAACAGAAGGAATGGATACGCTTTCATCATGATCAATGATCATTGGAGGCTCATACAATTTCAAATTTTCCACATTTACAACTGAATAAATCTACATGTAAGATGGTAAATCTAATCGAAAAGCATTTGTGCCAATTTTTTCTATTATCCGAAAAGGACCATACCAGATTGGTTTCAACTTTTTCCCTTCACCTGTCAGTCTTTCCTTACTAATGTGAAGCCATACCATATCACCTACAACAAATTAATGATCAATACGATGTTTTTCATGCCTGGCTTTGTACTTGGCTTGACTTTTCTCCAATTGAGTACAAACAGTCTAATGAATGAGTTGTATTTGTTCAATGAACTTCTTGGCTCAAATGGCTTCTTTTGGTTCACCAACAGCTGTATCTTGTCCATAGCAAACATTTAGAGGAGATTTAGCAAGTATCCATAACAAACTTCAAATGGAGATTTCATAGTAGAAGAATGAAGTGCCCAATTATATGCATGATGTATGTAACACAATTGTTCATCCCATAACTTTGGATTTTTATTGCTATAACCCGTAAGCAAATGTACCACAGTGCGGTTCACAACCTCTGTTTGTTTGTCGGTTTGTGGATGAAATGCAGTGCTCTTTTTTAATTTAGTGTCCATTAGTCCCCACAAAGTTGACCAAAACTCCCTAATAAATCGAGAATCTCGATCAAAAATAATTGAAGTAGGCAAACCAAAATGAACCCATACATGTTTAAAGAACAAATATGTAGTGCCTTCGCCAGTAATCTGCTTAGTGCAAGAATCAAAACACACATTTTGCTAAATCTATCCACAACCACATATAAATAGTCATGTTTTCTTTGTGTCATAGGCAATCCCCCCACAAAATCCATAGAGATACTTTCCCAGGGGTGAGTAGGAACAGGTAGAGGAGTGTGAAGTCCCAATTTCCTGTTACTCAATTTATTTGTGGCACAAAGAGTACATCCCCTTATATATTTAGCAACATTTTCCTGCATATGAGGCCAATAACAATACATTTTCAAATGTGCAACCATTTTAGCAACTCCAAAATGACCAGAAATAAGAGAAGTATGTGCTTCTCTAATCATGTGCACCCTCTCATTGTGAGGAATACATAGTTTACCCAAATGATACAAAAGATCATTGTGTACATGATAGTCCAATTCTTTTACTTGTCTACTACTCATCAAGTCTTTATAAACATCCTAAAAATCAAGATCATTCACATATTGTTCTTTATAACTTTCATGAGACAAAGAACCATGTTGTAAAAGAATAGATGAAACAACCATAGGAGGCCTAGATAGCATATCTACAACCTTATTCTGAATTCCTTTTTTATACTTGATCACAATATGAAATTGTTGTAAGAAACCCATCCAACAAAAATGTCTAGACTGTTGTAGCTTAGTTTGTGATTGGAGATACTGTAAGGGCTAATGATCTATATGTATTATTATTTCTTTGCCCATTAAGTAATGTTTCCATTTTTTAACACTTTGAACCAACGCATACAATTCCTTATCATAAGTTGGATATTTTCTTACTGCACTTGTAAAGGTTTCAGAATGATAACAAACTGGTTTCTTACCTTGCATTAAAATAGCTCCCATAGCATACTCACTTGCATCCGTCTCGATCTCAAATGGTTGTTGTATATCAGGAAGTGCCAAAATCAGAGCAGTACTTATCTTTTCTTTCAAAGTATCGAAGGCTTTTTGATGTTTGCCTCCCCATTGAAAGACCTGTTTCACACTTGTCAAAGAATGCAAAGGTGATGCAATATATGAAAATTGAGCAATAAACTTCCTCCAAAACTGTGCTGCACCAAGAAAACTCCTAACCTCAATTGTGTTAGTGGGTGTAGGCCAATTAACAATGACTACAACTTTTGCAGGATCAATTTTCAATTTACCATGTCCTACAATGTAACCCAAGTATATCAAAGAGGTCTTGCCAAATTCACATTTTGACATTTTCAGATAAAGTTTTTCCCTTCCTAATGCATCCATGATTTTCTTAATGTGGATCACATGCTCTTCCCATGACTTGCTGAAAATCAATATATCATCTAAGTAAACTATAACAAAATCATCAAGGAACTGTCCAAAAATATCATTCATCAATCTCATGAATGTAGCCGGGGCATTACACAACCCGAAAGGCATAACAAGCCATTCAAACAATCCCTGTTTTGTCTTAAAGGCAGTTTTCCATACATCACCTTCATTAATTCTTACTTGATGATATCCATTTCTCAAATCCAGCTTAGTGAAATAAATAGCATGTTTTAATTAATCCAACAAATCATCTATACGAGGAAGAGGGTAACGATTCTTAATAGCAATTTTGTTTAAAGCATGAAAATCAACACACATTCGCCAAGTGCCATCTTTCTTTGGCACCAAAATAATTGGCGAACCAATAGGAGATGAACTTGGATGAATAACACCTCTATCCAATAGATCCATTACCTGTTTCTTGATTTCCTCATTTTCCACCACTAATAACATGTACATGCTAACGTTAGGGAGAGGAGAATCTTGCAATAGCTGAATTTCATGTTGAACTCCCCTTTTAGGAGGTAAGCCCTTAGGATCCTGAAATACATCATCATAAGTAGAAATTATTTCAACCAATTCATTCTTGTGTCTAGGATCACACTTTTCCAAAGCTTGAGAATATTCTTTTTCCTTAGACTTAATCAACATGAGACAAAAAGTCTTGCTTGAATTAACTAGTCTTTTCATTTGCCCTGTTGTAACCAAGGAAAGACTTGTTCTAATGTGATGTGCTCTAACTATATATTCAATGCCATCCTTAACAAGCAAGTACTTATTCTCCTCTCTATAGAAGATTTCTTATCTATCATAAAGATATGGGCTTCCCAAAACAATCCCACATATGTCCAATGGAACAACATCCAACTCAACCTCGTCTACGAACTTGGATGTGATGGCAAACCTTAGCCTACAAGTTTGTGAGACTTGTAGCTTTGCATTGTCACACACCCAACCTAGTGGATAAGGCTTCGGATGGGGATTGGTTTGTAAACCTAGCTTCTTAACAACCTCTTCAGAAATTAAATTTGCTTGTGAACCACTATCATATAGAGTGTCAATCTTAGTATGCTTTGAAACAACTCTAATGTGGAACAATTCATTTCTTTTCTTATCAACATGCATAGAATTCTGTCTAGAAGAAGATGCATCATGTGATGACTTAGTGCTAGAAACTGAAAGAGAAAAATCATTATGTAAACCCATAGCTGTGATCTTAGTTTCATCACTTGAATCTGATCCTAAGTCCTGAACCATAGCATTAGCCTTCTTTTCTTTCTTTTGATACTTCTTAGGCCTTAACTCAGGATGTAATTTCCAACACTTAGACTCATCATGATTTTTCTTGCAATGATTACAAAATGGTTTTCCTTCTTCTTCTTTTTTAACAGTATAAGTGGATTTCTGTTTACCCTTTCCTAATGAACTTTCTCCTTTGGAATGCTTAACATTAGATTGCTTACTTTTTACTTTAGGAAAAGATTCTTTTGATTGTTTTCCTCTAGCCTCTAAATGAGTGGCTTGAACACATACTGCATCTAAATTAGTGGGATTGAACATAATAATCATGTCTTAAGTAACTATGCAACCCACCTATATATTTTAGCAGTGTTTCTTGTGTGTATAGAGGAACATTCAAAAGTAAAGATTTTTTCCTAAAATCTTGTGTATAATCTTGAACACTTTGGCCTTTTCCTTGTCTGAAACTTTGCCAATCCATCATGGCTTGTTGTATACAGCCTAAAGGATAGAATTGCTTTCTGAGTTCTTCAATAAATTCATTCTAAGTAGAAATCGAGTTACCTTTTTGAAGCTCGGCTTCCTTCAACTTACTCTCCCACTAGATGAGAGTTGTACCTCCCATACGAAGAGTAGCCAAATGAATTTTTGACTCATCCCCTGCAATCTTTTGGACCCTGAAATAAACTTCAATCTGCTTGACCCAATTATCCAACTTTTTAGCATTAACTTCACCATTAAACATTGGTAATTCAAACTTAATATCCAATTTTAGTGAAGGGAGAGATTCCATAGTTTTTTTACCGTCATCCGATGGAGAAGGTTTTTCAGTTTCTTTACCTTTTGATTCTCATGAATCACCTTCTTTTTCATTCTTGGATTTCCTTTGTTTATCACGGTATAGTTCCTCAACCATGCTTCCCATGTCCATGAAAGCTCGGCAGAAAGCTTGTTCAGATTCCATCTCTTCTTCGGCCATCCTTGAAGCATGCCTTGAACCAATCTCTGTATTATACTCAACGAGTTTTCCTTCACCCTTTTGGGATTTAAACCTTGTCAACATACACTAGCAATCACTGTTAAATAACAACCACTCTGATACCAAAAATCTGATCTATAAACTAAAAAATACAAGTGTATTACATTCAAAAATCACTTGTTCATGTTTATGAGATCCTTCAAATTTTCACTTTATTGTGTTTAATTTTGCATAAAGAAAGTAAAATCAGAATTAAAATGAAGATCAAAATGCAATAATAATCAGAGAAAATCAAAGACAACACCAGCAAATTGATAACGGAGTTCGGCTTCAATAGCCTACATCTCTGGGTCCGCCCAATAGTGAGGACCGTTATATTAAAATGCTACAACAAATGGCTTCAAAAATCTTTAAAAATCTTCAATTTCACCTTCTCTGATCTTTATTTGCTTGCAAATATTTCTCTTAGACTCGAAAACAAAAGCCCAAGGCCGTACAAGGCAAAAACAAGGCTCTAATCCTCTTAATTCTCTTTACACAGTCAGAAATCCATGTCAATACAAGTAAAAATTACTCTTTTTTATAACATTTCAGCCACTGTAGCTGAAGCGATCAAGACCTTAGCCTTTTAGGTGCCAGGTCTCAAGTTCCAAACTCTCTCCTCCATTTTAGGCACCTAGGGAAGTGGGCAAGGGCGTCCTTCCTCCATGAGCACACTTTGACTAAGGGATTAGTCCCACATTTGCTGGGCGTGGTTGTTTTACATGCTTTAAATAGTAAACTTGTTGAAGTTTTCAAATGCCTAGCATTTGGGTGCCAACTTTGGCTGCCACCTAAGCTTGGTCAAACGCCTAAGATGCATGTTTAGTGGAGTGTTTGGTGGGTGGCGTGGAGGTTTGGCGCCTATTTTGATTTGAAAAGGTCAAATATCATGTGCATCAAATAAAACACCTAAAAAAAAATTTTCCCCTAATTATTTGCCATGTGTCATATGGAGATTGGTCCACTTGACATTCCTCAACTATGCCACGTCACTTTGACATCCCTGTCACATGATTTCTTCAACTGGCTATATCTTGAGCATTCAGACTCCATTTTTCAAACCGCAAAAAGTGCTAGAAAGCTCTCGACGAGTACTACAATGTGAAAATGATTTGAAGTGAATTTGAAGACTTTGAAAAATAGAACGGTACATGGATCCACCTGGATCACTTGACATCTTCCTCCTCTTACAAAGTGTCTTCACTTGTAGAGGCATCATTTGTTATATCCATGAACATAGTTTCTTCTCTGTCACTTCCTAAAATGCTCTTATCACTCTCCTCAACTGAGCTACTATCCTTTTTAGAATAGAGACTTTTCTTGTGCTTACCAAATTTTTTTTATTTTCATTTTGTTTGAAGCTTTTCTTGTACTTAGGTTTGCTTTCTTTTAATTTATTTTCTCATTGTGATTTTCTTCATCATCACTATCATCCTTATGTGGACATTTAGCAAAAAAGTGTCATATTTTACCATAATTGAAACACTTGGAAGGTAGCTTACCTTTTTATTTTTCGAATCCCTTTTTAAGATTTCTGACAAGCAGGGCCTCCTTCTCATCTTCTTCATCGCTGGTGTTATCACTTGATTCAAGCTCTTTATATTTTCCTTTCTTAGAATATTTGAAATTTGTTTCCTTCTTAGACGATTTTTCCTTTTTAGTCCTCATCTCATATGCTTGGGAATTCCATATAACTCATCCATTGTTAATTTGTTTAGATCCTTTATTTCTTTAATCGCATAAATTTTTGCATCGAATCTTAAAGGTAGAGACCTTAGTACCTTTCGGATGATTACGAATTCTTTGACTTTTTCACCAAGCTCTCTGATAATGTTGATAATTTGATATTGTTGATAATTTCATCTACATGAAGTAGATAGGCTGCAATGTTTTCATCCTCTCTCATCTTCAAACTTTCAAATTGTCTCCTATGAGTTTGAAGCTTGGCCATCTTTACTTTGTTACTCCCCCATAGATGGTCTTAATTTTATCCTAAATCCCCTTATCTGAGTCATACTCCATTAATTCTAAAAACTCAGATTATGACAAACCACACAAAATAGCATTAATAGCTTTTGCATTATTTTCACTAGCCTTCTTTCCTTTTGTATCTATTGGTGGAGTTTGTGGCTTATGTATCCATCCACAAAAGCCCATCAAATGTCAAAACTTAGGGACATTAGATATGTCCTCATCCTTATACTTTAGATTGCATAATTTGTCTTGTTAAACAATGGATCCTTATTGGTGGAGAAACCTTCCTGAACTAGAAGACTGGCCATGTGTGCTTATGGGATCTACCTTATAATGGTTAAATTGATCTTGAAGGAACCTCGCTCTGATGCCAATTATTGAGCACACACCACAATGATGGGGGGAGGTTGAATTAGTGTGTAATAATAATTTACTTTCTTTCTAATTAACTTTCATAAAGAAACCATTCACATAATACCAAGTAAATGCACAACATAAAATTTACGCGAAAAACCCTCAGTGGAGAAAAACCCCACTCAAAAGGATGCTTGGATCTACTGTCCAAATCTAGCTATAAGATTAATAATTCTTTTTACAAAATTTATATAGACACCAACCTACTTGGAGACACCAATCCCCAATGCCAAGCACCAACTTATCAGGAGACACTGATATCTTTAAATTGAATCACCAACTTCACTACAAAACACTTACTTAATGAAAGACATCAATCTTTCTATTCTGAGACACTGATCTCACTTGAACAATTTACACCTTCTCATTGTTGCTTTGTCAACAAATGATGGCACAATCAAGTTTCACTCTTCTCCCTCTTCTCTCTCTTCTTCCTCTTCTTCTCCTTGTATATAGAAAGAATTATTTATACTTACTTCCTAACTCCCATTCATTTATCTTTTATACCTCTTCATGTCTCTTGAAAAGGGTGTGATTTCTCCCAAGGGATATGATCTCTCTAAAGGTGGTCAGCCATCATTAATACATATCTAACTAAAAATTAAAAACATTTTATTGTTGGTTGGGCTTGTCAATTATTATCTATCATATTAGTTGAGTCTGTAACTACTAATTGAGCAAGTTCAGAGCTACTAAGCAAGTCTAAAGCTCTGGGAGAGTCTAAAGCTCTGGATGAGTTTGAAACTCCTGAATGAGCTTGAAGATCTAGGCAAGTCCAAATATATTGAGCTAGTCTGAAGCTCTAGGAGAGTATGTAGCTTGCCCTTCACTTTGCCTTTGATATCAATGGCAATATTCCAACACTAGGTAGGTGAGGGTTTTAGGAATGACCTCCCCATTAACTCCTAGTCTCTCTTATGGTCACCTTGCTTAAATTTTCACAGTGTTCCCTATGCTTTAGTCTCTTGGGTTAAAGGGTTAAGTTTTTTAAGGAAAGGTATGAAGGTTATCAGTGATCTCTTTTGCAAGGAGAATAGGGCCTGGCTTACTTAGTAACAACTTTAGAATAAATTTCATTTAAATAATTTAGATGTGGAGGCTATTGCAAAAGTTTAAGGTTTCGTACCTGATGAGTATTGCCACAAAATAGGAGTCAACTCTCTTGTTCCTTGGTGGAAGGATTGGTACTAGCCTATAGCCATACCCTTCACCTAGTATTCTCCTTGAATGGGGTATAATTTACTAACCCCTCAGCATATTCCAGATGAAATGCTCAACCTCGGATGGAATCTCCATTCCAAATATGGGGTTTGGGACCGATGCTTTAGCACTGTGTGGTCTACTATTATTGAGCCCAAAAAATCTCATTTATTATGGTTTCTCCTTTATCAAGGCCTACCTATGGGTGACTGACTCAAGCATTTGAGAGTGTCCAACCCCCTTTTCTCAGGTTGTCAGTAACTAGAGATTGTTAAGCACTTTTTTTTATTTTGCTCTCATGTACAATCTACGTGGCATTGGATTCATTCCCTTTTTTAACCCTTTCGACCTAAATTCTTCATGTGGAAGATGGCTCTCTTAGGGGACTTGATTGTGTTACCTAAAAAATAAAATAGATTTTGGCAGATCTTTCAAGCTGATATTTTATTTCAAATCTATAAAGCTAGAAATTATGTTTGCTTCAATCATGAAGAGCTAGAATGTAGTTTTTTTGTTACTAACAAAATTACTATTCTATCTAATGTTGCTCTTCAGATTTAAATTCAAACAAACAAAGTTTTCTTATAACTCAACCACCTCCAACATTTATTTGACCACTATGGAAATGTTGTGTGCACGATTAGCTATGAATGTCCTAAGCCCCCATAGCATCATATGCCTCCCTGAGGATGAGGGCATGGGCCACATCAACAGTATTTTAGAACCAGACATAGGAGTCATTCTCTTCATCGATCAACACCTAATTGGTCTTCTCCTCATCATGGTGATTTGAATGGCTCTTCCAGATCTGAAGGTGATGGTAGGGGTTAGGAATATCCTCCCCCATCTCATTATGGTGACATTAGGGGCTATGGTCCTCCCCCCAATGCAAATTTCCATGACTGGCTTTGGTAGACTCACCTAAAATTAAGATGAGACATTAGAGGCTTAGTAGAATATTTGTTGGGAGCCATTACTTGTGGACGAGAATCCTTCTACCCTGGGAGGATGGGGTGGTAAGCCTCAGGACCCCTTGTTTCCACTACCTCCCCCAACATCCATGTTTGTTATGATTGTTTAATTGTTCTCTTTATTGTTATTTGTTCCTTTCTCTCTCTGCTTTGTTGTCAAACTGTTGATGTGATGTTTTTTTAATGGGTGTGGTCATTTTTTGACCATTTTTTAAAAAAAATTGAGGTGTCTTTGCCCTTGGTGTGATTATGTATGTGGGGTGTGACCTTTCCACCCATTGTTTTTGTATGATTGGCATTGTACCATATATTGTTTAATTAATATATAGGTGCTCTTCAATAAAAAAAAATGGATAAGAAGTGATACATACATTTTTAGATCTTGGAGTAGACATAAATGTTCTACTAAGGAGTACATGGGAGTCACTATGGAAATTATCGATGAATGTGAAAACCTATCACATTGCCATGGAGGATGAAACTCTAAGATTGCTCGTTGGAACACTTTGAAATGTACCAATCAACTTCATGGGGATCAAAAGTAAATTAGAATTTGAGGTCATCGATGCATGTGGTGTCAGATACCCACGTTACTCAATTTAGAATGGTTTTTTATTGTAACGGTACACTCAAACCGAAGGATGAAGAAATAACATTTGAGTGAAATGGGATAGTAGCTCATTTTCTACTTTACACTGGGACGGAAATGGTTTAGTCTAAATAACTATGGCCATATAAAGATGAGAGTGACTATGGTGAGCTACTAGGGGTATACACCATTAATAAAAATAGGTGACCTCGATAAATAATATGAACCCAATGACAATGGGGAGATATCCCTAGAAAGTGAATAATTAGAGATAGATTATGATGAGGATATTGACACTGGATTTTATAGGGAACCTAAGACAAGAGTGTGAAAACTTCTCCACATGAAGCAATTATTGTAGAGGCTTCTAAATAATATCACAACATTAGACTTGTCTTTGTAGATGAAGAGGGAACTATGCATTGAATGAGGATCCTCACATGTGAAATTGACCAAGTTCAATAGCACTAAGAATGTAGAAGAATATTTGTAGAAAATAGTAAAAATCTTCCTACATGAATGAATTTAAATGAAATTTATTGATGATATTCTCACTGTTATGCCACAAGAAGATGAAACACACATAAATAAAACATCCTAAGTTGGAGAATGTTCAAAGTTATGTTGAAGATGTGGTGTATCAAACACGAGAGATATTTCAGAGAAATCACTAAGTATCCCATTACACATACCCCTAAGCTCCACATTCTAAATTTCAAGAGACATTGGACCACAAAGGGAGAATCAAAAAAAATGATATGGGTACAATATTTCTATTGGACCATAAAACATTTACCTAGAGCTTGATATATGCATTAGAAAATATGGAAACGAACCAAGGACTATAATAAGTTGAAAACTATTTTTTGTAAGACATTCAATTTCTAGGACCCAAAAACAAGAGTTTGCAAGACATTTCAAAAGATAATTCATGCCTAATGACATTGCAAAATATAAATTTGGCAATATAAAGGTAGAAATTACAAGGATGAGGCATACTAATGAATGTGATCCTATTGAGTTCATCACCATGAAAGTACAATGTGTAAATGAACCACTATCAAATTTGGACAAACTTCTCCAAGATATAAATAAAAGAAGAGACATTATTTTGTAGAAACATGACTAGGAAAGACCTTAAGGATGATGAAGACAACTTGGGGAATCTAAAAGTTGAAATTGAAGAAAGTGAAAGAGAGTTTAATTAGATAGAGGAGAACATAACATAATAATTATATCAATCAGAAAATAATATAATTATGTTACAAAAATTTGAGATTAACGTACAAATTTTAGATAGCAATATATTCTACATGTGAGGTTGTACTCAAAACCTATCATAATCAAATTAGTTGATGATAATATAATACAAAGTTGGGGAATCTAAAAGTTGAAATTCAAGAAAGTGAAAGAGAGTTTAATTAGATAGAGGAGGACATAACATAATAATTATATCAATTAGAAAATAATATAATTATGTTACAAAAATTTGAGAATAACGTACAAATTTTAGATAGCAATATATTCTACATGTGAGGTTGTACTCAAAACCTATCATAATCAAATTAGTTGATGATAATATAATACAAAACACTCACCAAACTAGTGGTCTAAAGGCTTCACATTTATCTTAAAACACAAAAGTACATAAGACTCTTAATTTTCACATACATACATAAATGCATGCATGCATGGATACATACATATGAGTGAACAGGGTCTAGAAACTAGATTTAAAACTAATCTAAAATTTTTTATTAGGCACACACAAAAGTTATAGCATGGTAAATATATTGCACGGGTCCTGATGTTAAGCACGAAATATACTGAGGGGGGTGAATCAGTATATTATATATCTTTTACTTAATCTGATTTCTTTTCTTTAACCACTTAATCACACATTCAAGATATGCAATCAAACTGAAACAATAATATGCACCACACGAGAGAGAGAGAGAGAGAGAGAGAGAGAGAGAGAGAGAGAGAGAGACCAAATTTTTATGTGGAAACCCAAAGTGAGAAAAACCATGGAGAACAATCTCAAATATATGAATGAGCACCAACTCAAAATATAAAGTTCACAAGCACCAACTTGCAGGAGCACCAACCTCTTTGTTGAGCACCAACACAACAACTATTTGTGAGCACCAACCCCTTGCAAAGATTTGTGAGTACCAACCCACAGGATCACCAACCCCTCTTGTGTATAAAACACAACTATCTCTTAATGTTGCTTACTCAACAAATGATAGAACTCTAAAATATCTCATGCTTTTCTCTCTTTGAAAACAAATACAAACCATGCACTCTCTTGCATATTACAAATGACTTCTCAAACCTTCATTTATAGCTTTCCAAAATACCTTTGGCATTCACCCTTTGTGACCCTTCAATCCTCATAGAACATTGTGACAAACTTGCATAACCCTTTGTATCTTTGCATTTGAAAAGTAATATGGTAACCTTTCATAAGCAAATGCATCCTTTCCATTTTTGTCTTTATCTTGGTTACTTTTTGTATTCCTCAAAGTGTCCATAGAAAAATGTGCCATACCCTCTTTTGTCTTCATATGGTGACTCTTGGAATTCCTCAAGATGACTCTTCATGAGAAAATGCATCCCATTCATCTTTTGTCTTTTACCCGTGACTCTTTGACTTCTCCATGGGCCCTCTTTTGAATTATATGCAACCAAAAATATATTCACACATTAGCCAAGATATGAATATTAAAAACACCAATAAATGCAATGGGGTCTTTATCACCAATAATGTTAGACCTTTGACATCAATGACAATATTTTCAACAATATCGCCCTTTGTCATTGATGGCAACCTCAAATTGAAACTACCATATCTTGAAACTTGCACATACTGTCATCTAAAAAACATACAGTAACTCCATTTTACTATAGCAATTTATGCCTGTTCTCTGTACTTATTTTTACACATGTACCTATTTTTGTTCTTCTCCTCCTTTGACATCAATGACAAAGGGCCTACTTGGAGCTAACACTTAGCTCCCTCTCAACTAATGTTGAACCTCAATGATAGGAAGTAAAAGAAATTACTCCCAAATTCTCCCATAGATATTCAAATATGTATTTTGGTAGTGCTTTTGTGAAAATATCTACAATCTACTCTGTAGTACTGATATATTCCATCTTAACTTGTTGATCTGTAACCTACTCTCTCAAGAAGTGATATCTAATAGGAATATGTTTTGTTATTGAATGCATCACTGGATTCTTCAAAATATTAATAGTGTTTGTGTTGTCACAAAAAATAGAAATAGGTTCATCATATTTTACCTTGATATCTTCCAAAGTTTATTTCATCCAAAGCACTTGAGTACAACATAATACCACTATAATATATTCTACTTCAGCTGTAAAAAGTGATACTAAATTCTACTTTTTGCTTAGCCATAATACTAAGCTATCACCAAGGAAGAAAGCTCCTCCACTTGTACTCTTTCTATCATTTAAGCATCCTGCCCAATCTAAATATGTATAAGCAACTAAAGTAAAATCTCTACCTATGGGATACCACAATCCATAATCCAATATCCCTTTGATATATCTAAATATTCTCTTCACCAACTGAACATGACTATCTTTTGGAGCTAACTAATATCTTACAACCATACCTACTGCATGCATGATGTCTGGCCTCGATGCTGTCAAATATAAAAGGCTATCAATCATAGATCTATACAAAAATTGATTTGCAACATGTAAATCTTCATCTTTGCTCAACTTATTTTTTGTACACATTGGTGTGTCCACTGGTGCACAATCCTCAAAACCAAATTTCTTCAACATTTCCTTGACATATTTACTTTGAGATATAAAAATTTCTTTATCTAACTGAAATATTTACAATCTTAAGAAAAGTGACAATTCTCTAAGCATAGACATCTCAAATTCTTTTTGCATATTATTAAAAAATTCTTTTGTCATATTTTCAATGTTTCCTTCAAAAATGATGTCATCAACATATACCACAACAATCAATTGATGCTCACCTTCTATTTTGATGTAGATATTATTGTCATTAAATCTTTTCTTGAAACCTTGATCATATAGGTCCTTATCAAGTCTTGCATACCAAGCTCTGGGAGCTTGTTTCAATCCATACAGTGTTTTTTTCAATCTATATATATGGCTACTAATATTTGAGAGAATAAAACTCTATGATTGCTCAATGTAGACATCTTCTTCTAGATTCCCCTTTAGGAAGGCAAATTTGGCATCCATCTGAAACACTTTGAAATTTTTAAACACTGTATATGCAAGAAATATTTTAATAGCCTCTAGCCTTGCCACTGGTGCAAAAGTTTCTTCAAAATCTATTCCCTCAATCTGAGCATATCTTTTACATATAAATATTGCTTTATTCCTGATCACTTCTCCATTTTCATTCAACTTATTTCTATAAACCCATTTTATTTATATCATATTATGATCTTTTATTCTAGGCACTAATTCCTAAGTATCATTCTTTTCCATATGATTTAATTCTTCATCCATTGCCTTAACCCAATGATTATCATGTTTAGCTTCTAAAAATGTTATAGGCTAAATTTTGGATAACAAAGAGAAATTAACTTGCTCAGATTCACTTACCATCATTCTTCTGGTACGAATTCCTTCATTTATATCCTCAATGATGTCATTTTCATTATAACTTCTCTGAACATATTTGGATGAAGTTTTAGTCTCCTTTTTCTCATCTTGATCTGATTTTTCAAAATCTTCCTCTTCAATAATTTCAAAAATTTCTACTAGATCACTTATTCTTTGTGTTCTATCTTCTTCTATCTTGACACTTGCACTTTCAACAATTTTCTTGGTTCTTTTGTTATAACATTTGTAAGCTTTACTTTTACAAGAATAACCAAGAAATATACCTTCATCTACTCTGGATTCAAACTTACCAAGTTTTTTGTCGATTCTCTTTATGAAGCATTTGTTAAAAACTTTGAAATAATCAACTATTTTTGGTTTGTCTTTCCAAATCTCATAAGGAGTTTTGTCACTATTAACTCTCAATAATGCTTTATTTTAAATATATATTGTTCTAGCAACTACCTCTCTCCAATATTTATCTGTTATCTTAGATTCATTTAGCATTGTCCTCGCCATCTCTTGAATTATTTTATTTCTCTATTCAACTACTCTATTTTGTTATAGAGTTTTGGCTACTGAATAATGTCTCTTTATTCCATGGTCCTCATAAAACTCAATAAATTGATCTGACATGAATTCTCCTCCTTGATCTGATCTTAGACACTTAATTTTCAAACTGGTTTCATTCTCAACTAATGTTTTGAATGCTTTGAAATGTCTAAAAGCTTCTAATTTTTCCTTTAAAAATATTATCCAAGTCATACGTGAAAAATCATCAATAAGCAATATGAAATATTTCTCACCTTAATTATTTTGAGTTCTCATAGGTTCACATAGATCAGTGTGAATAAGCTCTAACATTTGAGTGATCGAGTACTCTTTTGTTGTGAACTGCCTTCTGACCTACTTTCTATGCTAACAAAGTTCACAAAGCGTGTCAGATAGCTTTGTAATCTTTAGAATATTTTTGATTACTTACTTCTTTCTGATGTTGACAATATTGTCAAAATTTATGTGTCCCATTCTCTTATGCCATAGCCAACTTTATTTAATCTAACTCAAACAACATTTTTGACCTTTGATGTCTGATAGCATATACAAATTATTGCATGTTCTCTGAACATCTGCAACTAACACATCTAAATATTTTCTCATAATTTCACAACCTTATACATAAAACTTTAGTGTGTCTCTGATCACACATTTGACTTACACTCAAAAGATTATGCTTAAGACCTTATACATATAAAATATTTTCAATTTTAGTTCTACCATTATCCAAACTTAGTGTACCTTTTTCGGCAATTCTGGCAGTAGTATTATCTCTAAATTTCACTATGCCACCATTGATCTTCCTTAAGGTTATGAACTTGCTTTTGTCTCCTTTCATGTGCCTCGAACATCCACTATCAATGAACCATGGATTTTCTTCATTTTTTGCATGCAAACCTATCTGCATCAGCATAGATTTTTTAGGTTGTTTCTTCTGCCATGAACCTGTCTGAACTTTCTTTTTGATGAATGGAGCTTTGAAACTCTAGTCCTTATTGACTGAATCAAATACGCTTCTACAGTACCAAGATATGTGTCTGAAGATATTACACTTGTAACATATTATGACCTCTTCATTAAACCCTGATAGAGGAGCAAAAGAGTTGTGACTTCTACTTGACTCTGCATGACTTTCCTTCTCCTTATTTCTGAAATTGTTAGTCCTTTTTTAACATTCTATTTTATTATGACCATATCCATTAAAATAAAAATTGTAACCATAAAAATAGGAATGTTTGTGTATCTCTAATCTAATTGCCTTTTGTAGCTCTGTTCTTTCTAACCTTCTTTTTTTGAGATGTCCTTTGTATTATTAACTTCTTCCCTTTTTATTTACTCTTTTTTAATAGCTTCAACATAGATTTTTTCTTTTTTTTTTGTCTATGAAATTAGTGACCTCCCCTTTCCCTTTTTCAATTCTGATACCTATTTTATCTGACATTGATATTTGACTTTCTAATATCTTATTCAACATATTAGTTTTATTCTCAAATTTTAAATCATTCGCTTCTCTATCATTGATTGCTTTATTTATTTTCTCAAGATCTACTTTTAAAGAAGTAATTTCAATAACATACCTTTCACATTCTTTACTTATTTTTTGTAATTGCAATGTTAAATCTTCTTCATTCTTCTTAGCTTCTTCAAAGTGTGTTTGTAGATCTTCAATTTTTTCCTTTGACTCCTTTTTATTTTTCTCGATTTAGAGCTTTAATCTTTGATTCTTTTTCTCAAGAGCTTTTAACTTTTTTAAGGCACAAATCAGTTATCCTTTCAGATTCACTTCAACTTCATCAAGTTCTTCTTCTTGATCATCTGTACTTTTGCTTGCAGAGGCATCTTCATGTATGGCCATTAATAGAATCTCTTCTTCTTCTAAATCACTGGCTCCATTATCTTTGGCTGATCTAGGATCTTTAGAATACAAACTCTTCTTCTTAGATCTGTTCTTGAATTTTTATTTTAAATTATTCTTGTATGTAGACTTTCCTTCTTCATTGTTACCATTACCTTTATCTAGGTACTTAGCTGCAAAATGTCCAATCTTTCCACAATTAAAATATTTAAATGGTAATTTTCTTTGATATTTATCTATGACCTTTTTTGGTTTGTGAATGAATAGAGCTCCGTTGTCATCTTCATTATCACTAGAATTGTCACTTGATTCTTGAATCTTAGCTTTCTCTTTCTTTGATGTCTTGAAAGAAGCTTTTCTTTTTTAGGGTTTCTCTTGTTCAGTCCGCATCTCATATACCGTAAGAATACCATGTAATTCATCCATCTTTAGCTTGGCTAAATTCTTCATCTCTTCAATTGCTGAAACTTTTGCATCATATCTCAATGGTAGAGATCTCAAAGTTTTTTGAACCATAATTGATTCTTCTAACTTTTCTCCAAGACCTTGAATCTAATTAACTATTTGATCAATCTGTAAAATATAACTTGCTATATTTTCTTCTTCTTCCATCTTCAAACTCTCAAACTATCTTTTGAAAGTCTGAAGCTTATCTTGTTCAACCTTTCCATCACCTTTGTAAATATTCTCAAATTTTACCCAAGTTTCATGAGTAGATTTACATAGCATAACTTTAACAAATTTTGATTCACATAAACCACATAAAATAGCATTTAAAGCTGTAGCATTATTTTCACTTGCCTTCTTTTCTGTCGAAGTAGTTACAAGTGTCTGTGGCTCTTCATATTCCTCCACCACTTCTTGCCAAATGTCGAATCCAAGGGCCATCAAATAAGTCTTCATCCTTATGCTCCAAAAATTATAATTTGTCCAATCAAACAAAGGTGCCTTATTTATAGAAAAACCTTTATGTGATCCAGCCATCGTGCTTTCCTGATCTACCTTCAAGCTGTAAATTTTTTTTCAAAAGACCCTGCTCTGATACCAATTGTTAAGCATAAAATATACTGAGAAGGGGGGTGAATCAGTATATTATATATCTTTTACTTAATCTGATTTCTTTTCTTTAATCACGTAATCACACATTCAAGATATGCAATAAAATTGAAACAATAATATGTACCACACGAGAGAGAGAGAGAGAGAGAGAGAGAGACACCAGATTTTGATGTGAAAACTCAAAGTGAGAAAAACCATAGAGAACAATCTCAAGTATATGAATGAGCACCAACTCAATATACAAAGTTCACAAGCACCAACTTATAGGAGCACCAACCCCTTTGTCGAGCACCAACCCATAAGAGCACCAACCCCTTGCAAAGATTTGTGAGCACCAACCCATAGGAGCACCAACCCTTCTTATGTATAAAACACAACTATCTCTCAATATTGCTTACTCAACAAATGATAGAACTCTACAATATCTCATGTTTTTCTCTCTTCAAAAACAAATACAAACCATGCACTCTCTTGCATATTAAAAATGGCTTCTTAAGCCTTTATTTATAGTTTGGCATTCATCATTTGTGACCCTTCAATCCTCATAGAAAATGATGTCAAACTTGCATGACCCTTCATATCCTTGCATTTGAAAATTCATGGTGACTCTTCATAAGCAAATGCATCATTTCCTCTTTTATCTTTATCTTGGTGACTTTTTGTATTCCTCAAAGTGTCCCTTCATGAAAAAATGTGCCATACCCTCTTTTGTCTTCACATGGTGACTCTTGAAATTCCTCAAGATAACTCTTCATGAGAAAATGCATCTCATTCCTCTTTTGTCTTTTATCCCATGACTCTTTGACTTCTCCATGGGCCCTCTTTTGACTTATATGCAACCAAAAATATATTCACACATTAGCCAAGATATGAATATTAAAAACACCATTAAATGCAATGGGGTCTTTATCACCAATAATGCTAGACCTTTGACATCAATGACAATATTTCAAACCCCTAATAGAGGAGTGTGGTAGTGTCTATGTGCTTACAATTAATAAATATCTATGTATTATCGCCAATCTGAATCTGGGTCTTTAAATGATGATGAATTGACAGTTCGTCCTCTACAGAGAAGTGGGAATCAATGAATCATGGGAGTGAAGACATTATCAATAATCATGTCTCATTCTAGCCATCCGACTAGTTTTGATTTTTGAATTACAACCTTACTGTTTTTAATTCAAAATTTGGTTTTTTAGTTAAGTTGATTATGACTATAAGATTTGAGGTGGGGAAGTTATATAATTTTTTGGGTCCACTAAATATTCAGTCATTTCATCAAGGATGTCTATATCAAAACCTAATTCATAAAAGTTACATAGATAAAATTTATAATTCATCGTGCTCAAATAGTAATATTTGTCCCAAAATTACTTGGAAGCATTATTTTGTAATATGAATGTCAAAAAATGGCAACAAATCTAATAGATTCTAACATTTACCTTTTACTTTTATCACCGCTTTCATTGCCTGATTTGTCTAGATAAATGGAGTTTTCTTGATAGACTCTTTTATTGGCTTAGTTTTGGAAAATAAATGATTGATAAATTTGTGTACATCATTCA
Source organism: Torreya grandis (assembly GCA_037957365.1). Lineage (NCBI taxonomy): Eukaryota > Viridiplantae > Streptophyta > Pinopsida > Cupressales > Taxaceae > Torreya > Torreya grandis. The sequence goes on along the minus strand of JARHVA010000707.1, from coordinate 3,408,626 downwards.
AGCAACCTATGAACCTTTGGCATTGCTTGACATTTTTCAACTTATCAAGAAACTGAGCAATTTTTTATCAAACATGTTTTTGCATTTCTAACTTTCCTCCTCTTAGCAATATTCCCAGAATTTATATTTCTATTTGAAATAGCTATTTTTTCTTTGGATCTGCAGATAAACCTATTCTATGTTTTTCAACAAGTTTTAAAAATATCTCAAGATGTTTACAGGGTTCTTCAAAATCTAAGAGAAGATCAAAAAATCATCAATGTAATTTGTAATATAAGCATAGTGAAGAGAAAAGATTTTATCCATCCATTGTTGAAATTGTGTAGGAGTATTTTTCCAATCAAATGGCATGACAATCCATTTCAATAGTCTACATGATTTTAAAAATGTTGTTTTTACATAGATTAGGTCTTAGTGCTAAGGATTGAGGGGTATTCATTTCATTAAATTCATCCAGGGGACGATTTCAACTTCATTCTTTTTTTGATATTTTCTAAGATTTGTACCTTAATGGATGGCTAAGCAACATCTTGTACACCATCATGCTCACACAATCAAACATAGATATTGTTTTTCCTTTTACAACCCATTAAATTGATTTTTATTCATCATGTAATGGTCATTTAATATCAATTGTAATTGTATTCAATGGAATATAGTTTATTACCATCTCGGGCTTACTTTTTAAACTTAGCATGATTTAGGACAATGAAGCAAGAAAAATAGAATTGTGATGACAATGGTCTGATTAGACCTTTGTTCTGAAATTCTGACATGTTCTCTAACTTCTACATCATCATGTTTGTTTAACACAATCTTTTTACCTTGAACTGGTCTATTATGGAGTGTAGGAATATCATATTCTAGGTTTTCTTTTGGCCAAAATTGTAAAGGATGTTCTATACAACATGCATATATCCTTTCTTTATTGTTGTTACTCTATTTTTTATATTTTGAGCGATCGCATACTATAAAACATGCAACTTTCCCCTGTTACATTTAGATCTGAATAACTTTATTTGATGGCCAATAACTTCATTGAAAGAACGGTCAATCCATTGGGCTTTGAGTTTTTCATGTACTATATCCCTTTGAAGTCTTGGAACTAATATCTTATGTTCTAGAGATAATAAGTACCAAACAATTTTCTGAAATGGTATATGGTCTTAAAGAATCCATATATGGACCACCGAGAACAATATCATAGTTTGAATCATCAATATGAGCAAAACTAGTATATTTAAGTTGATTAACAATTGATACAGGTACATTTGTGATAAAATAATGCATGCAAATTTATTGTACCATTCATAGTATTTATAGGTTATGGAAAATGATGAAACACCTAATTTTTTAATACAACTATTAGATTTTTGAAAATCTATAATTTTATTTATAATAATTTTTTCTATTGGTAATCATTTTTTATCGGAGTTATGAATCGATCTGAGATATAATTACGGCCCTGGATCCCTAAGTGATTATCTACCATATGTATATCAGATAACTATTAGAGTCGAGAATACTACTGATGGCTAAAACGGCCTCGAGAATACTACCAACCACCATAACTAACCCGATAATACCAATAATGGTCATAATTGATCCTAAGAATCCCAATAATGATAACCTCGAAAATACTACTGACAATCACATCCGACCTCATATGCCTTAGTGAGATTTGAACTTGGGTGGGACTTGAAACATCTAAACTACTTTACCAACTCACCCACATCTCATTGACTATCTACAATAGTTTTTAATAACATGAATATTGAATTTTTTTTTTTCATTAATAAATTAATATGGTGACATTCATTTTTAGGAGCTAAAAGTTGAGACCTTTTCATTTCAAATGCTTTAAGTGATAGTTGTACTTATAGTTCTTTTTGGACTAGAAGATTTAGCATTTTTTAATGAATTATATTTTTGCATGTTTATTGGCTTCTATTATTATTCAACATATTAAGATTTCAAATCTAATTGATTTTCAAAGGTTTATGAAGATGACCCTTCATCTGTAAATGATTCAAGAGGAGGGATATCTTCTAAAGGAGGCATGTCAAGGGCTCTTTGACAATTTGATTTTTCTCTACACCAATCTTCGTAAGTTTCTCTTTCTTCACCATTACTTACCAAATATTCTCCATGCAATATATTTATTTCAAAATAATCTTTTACTTCTTTTAATTTTTCCAACATAGGTTCATCATTTTCTTCTATAGCATACAATTCAATTGAAGATGAAGATGATAAGCATATGTTCTACTCTTCTTCATTTTCAATCAAATCCCACCAATCACTAATTGATTCTTCACAAATTAAATCTTTGATTTAGTTTGAGTTGATGTGGAGCTTTTGATGGATAGGAATGAGCATAATTCCCTTCCTTTTTACAAGCATAACAACAAACATATTTTAACTTTTCTTTAGTTTTTTATCATTTCTTATTTAGAAGAATTTATAAGGCTGAAATCGCTTTGGCATTGCTCATTCAAAGTTATATCTTTGTTTTTTAGTTTTATAATCTTGTAAAGTATTATGACACCCATATTCTTTGGCTTTATCTATAATTGAACAAGTTCTACTATTAAAATGCTCCACATTATATTAAACAAAAAATATAATTATAGAAGGTTACACAAATTTTGTTCTCCAACATAAAATATAAGTTGAACAAATTTTTCAAGAAATATATAATAAATCATATTTGAGTTTAGCATTAAAACATATTCCTTTTATTTCTACTCTAGTAACTTCTATTAAGTCCACAAAATACATGGACTTAATATCTCTACCTTGTGCAGATAACTTGTCTTAAAAACAATTGACCTATATTTTTAGGTAAAGTACCCAAAAACTGAACCTTTACAAATTTATTTCTTTCCAAATTTAATGTATATACCTTTCTCTGATATTCCATTAAAATTTGTTCAAACCGAAAAAGCTCACATAGTTTCATATGTGCTGACAATAACTTATCTTATTTTTCCTTTACAAAAAATGTGGTCACAAATTCAATGAGACGAGAAGTTATGAACTCTTTAAGCCCCAAGTTTCTAATATTATTTCTGGGATTCATAAATGAATTATCCCACCAATGAAATATTATTCTTAATATAGATCTTGTAGTCAAATCTATGGCTTTTCATTGGTCCATGAGTTTTCCTATCTTAAAATATAAAAATGATTCGCTCAAATCATTATAATTTATTAAGGATTAGAATCTCCATCTATATTGAACAATAAAAACATGTTCCATAGACAAACAAGTTTTGTTTTATAGGACTAACTCCAAGCCCTTTTCTACATTTTCCAGAAACCATTTTTTGTGCTTGGAACATATTGATCTCAGTTCCTTCCTTTTGTTTAGGCTTTGTAGAAGGAGACTTGATTTGCACTTTTTTATTTTCCTTGTCAATGTCAACCTATTTTTAAGTTTGATTCGTATTTACTCTATCAAAAATTGATGCGGCCAAGGTCATTAGTTGACTATTAGCTAAGAAATGTGAAATAATTTTTGTAACTTCTTTGCTTTGTTCCATAGCCTCACTTTTCAACTTTTTACTTTTCTTTTGAAAAGAATATGTTACTATTTTGAATTTTTCTTCGATGGACTCTAATTTAGAAATAGTAGAGTTAAATTTTGACTCTTTAACTTTATGATGTGCTTCTACATACTGAGTCCAATTTGTGAGATAATTTAATTGTCTTATTTCCTGTTTCTGTTCTATAACAGATGAAATTGAATATTCTAGTAAGAAGGATAGGTCAGCTCTAGTTACTGGTTGATCTGAATCTTGACTAATTGTGCAGTAGACTTGTCTTAATGGTCACTTTGCTCCCATATGATGGGTTCTATTATGATTTTTCCAGTCAATGGAACTACTGCTACTAGGCTTGAAAGAAGTCATTGAAGGATATCCTCCTTGCATACTATTAACAAATGCATCTATATTAGAAACTTTAACTTATGGATTAGGATCTATGGTATTAGTAATAATATTGGACTCCTGTTAAGGTAGATTTGCAAAATTAGTATTTTTATTAGGAAATGTAATAACATCACTAGGTGTGTCAAGAGGTACATTTTTCATTTGGATTGGATTGTACATAATCTTTTGGTTGATTTTCTTAGCTTGGATTACCATTATTTCTTCTGGATTAGAAGATCTGTGAACTCTGTATCTTCTATATACTCATGTATGACTAGGAAAATAGTTTGATGTCCAGTGGTATCAATATGTCTACCACACCCTATAAGTTGTTTAGATCCTTGAAGATTTTTCTTAGGAACAAGCACAGTATTAACAAGACACAAAATACACCAACCACCAACTATATAATAAACAGATCTTGAAATAAGGTATACTGCTTTCATATCTATACAAAGCATTAGAGCATTGCACACATGTTTGTCATTTAAGGCTATTGTGAAGTTAGGATTCACACAAACCATAGCATCACTCTTTAGAGTACCTTTAAACTATGAAATTTTAGATTGTTCATTTTCTCTTAGATCTATAAGAGTTTCCAGAAACTCATCTCCTATGATATAACTAAAATTAGTGTGTATTATATTATCGACTTCAACAAAATGGACATGGAAATGTCTTTGATTCATCCATTTTTCTACTTTAAAAAATTTAATAAATAAAATAAAAATAGGTCTAATTTTATTATTCATAACCATTATAATTATTTTATATATATTTTTTTTAAATATTTTAGAAGAGATGCCACATTTAAATGAGACTTAAGAAAGTAAGAGTATTTTAGATAACAAAAGATTATATGTATGCAGGCGTATTCAAAACATATCAGAATTAGAGTAACAGTCGACAAAAAATTAAATACAAAACAGTCCTCAGATTGGTAACCTAAAGGCTTCATTATTATCTTTAAAAAAAAAAATTAGATAAGACTCTCAATTTTATCGTGCCATTTACAGAAGACTAACACATATATCTGGGCAGGAGTGAGAAGAGTCTAGAAACCGGATTTCAAACTAGTCTAAACTTTATCGTAAAGCACAGAATAAAGTTATGGCACAGTAAAGCTAATGCATAGGTCCTACGACAGGAATATTTTGGTGTCTATGTGCTTACCAAAAAAAATATCTATGTATCATCATCATTCAAAATTTAAATCTTGAGATGATGATGAATTGACAATCTGTTCTCTATGGATGTCAATGAATCACCGAAGTGAAGACATTACCAGTAATCATGTCCCATTTTAATCATCTGAATACTTTTGCTTTTTGGATTACAACCTTAGTGTGTTTAATTCAAATCTTTTGCTTTTCAATTAGGTTGATCAGAAGGAGATCCAAAGCTAGCAAAAAAAATGAGATTATTTGGCAAAAGAAGATAGAAAAAAAGTGAAAATAGAGCTCGACAAATGTTAGCTGGAAGCATAATAACACATTAAATATTTGAAGTGCATCAATATCATGGTCATACAAAATAATAAATCAGGTGAAATTCTATTTTGCATTGTTTATATGGAGTTAAACAAAGCATGTGTAAATGACCCTTTTCCTTCTACATTCACAGAAGATATATTAGAGAATGTTGCTAATAGAGAAGTGTATTCCGTCATAAATGGCTTCTTGGGATATCATAAAGTAAAAATAGCTTCAAAAGATAGGTCAAAAGCCATTTTTTATTCATGTATTTGGTGATGTCATTCGGGCTAAAGAACTGACTAGCGGTATTCAATTCCATCATGTTGAATGCATTTAGAGAGCTTATCTATGAATTTATAGAAGTCTATCTAAACAATTGGATGGTTTATGGGTTAAATTAAGGATCAATTCTAAGATTTTTTAATTTATGTTTGAAGGATGCAGACAAATGAATATATCCCTAAATTTGAAGTTTGTTTTTGCAACCTCATTTTGATCATTGCTAGGACACATCATATGTAAGGAGGGATTCATGGTAGATATTTTAAAAATAGAAATAATTATCAATTTACTAACACACAGTACAAAATGATGTTAGAACCCTGCTGGGATACACTAGCTATTATTGTAGATGAAAGAGTTACTTAAGAAAAATAATATTCAGTTCATAGAATGAACACTACAATGTCAAGAGGCATTTGATTTTTTAAACAATAAGATAAGTAATTCACCAATACTCATGTTTCCACATTGAAAAACTCCATTTCGTGTTCATGTAGATGCATTTGGCTTAGCAATAAGGGTAGTGCTGACACAACCACAATGACCCAATTTGTTTGGCAAGTATAAAGTTGGCCAGTGTAGAGATAAATTAGTCAACTACTAAGAGGAAAGCATTGGCAATGGTATATGTCTTGCAAAAATTCAAACACTACTTGTTCGCCACATCCTTTGTGTTCTATATAGATCATGAGCCCTTCAAATACTTAATTAATAAACTAGTAGTCCATGAAAGAATACGTTGGTGGTTAATGTTGTTTCAAGAGTTTGTTTTTTATATTGTGATGAAATCTAGAAAGATAAACAATGAACTTGATTACTTTTCTAGGATAACCATATGTGAGTATAAAGGCCCAATTGATTATGAGTTCCCTTGAGCACATTTATTTTGCATAGAAGCCATACCCTAAGATATGGCAAATATTATTATGTTTTTAGCAATAGAATAGTTCCATCATAGATAAAAAAAGACTGGATGTTGGAGGTTGCTAATTCAAGCACTCTTTTTTACTTGATCAAATGGGTATTATACAATAAAGGAAGAGATGAGGTGTTAAGAAGAAGAGTATTACAGCATAAAAGAGAAAAAATTGTAAGGGAGGCTCATGCTGGGATTGCAAGAGGCCACAATTTAGGAAAAGGTGCCGTAAATAAAAGCATATTTTTGAGTTTATGGTGACTAACATTATTTCAAAATACACATAAGTATGTTACGATATGTGACATTTCAAAGAGTAGGGAAACCCAACACAAGAGATGAAATGTCATTATAGCCTATATTAGCTTTAGTGCCATTAAAAAAATGGCTATTGATTTTATAGGCCCAATCAAGTCAGTAGCCACGAGAAGTAATGCTAAATTTATCATTACAAGAAAAAAATACTTAACAAAATGAGCAGATACGATACCTACAAAATATTACATAGCCAATAATGTAGGCTAGTTCTTATATGAGAATATTATTACAAGGTTTGGATGCCCATTGAGCATTATAAGTGACCAAGTAAAACACTTTGTGAATCAGACAATTGAGGAATTGTTGAGACATTTTATGATCACATATAATCGAAGTACTTCATATCACCCACAAGCAAATGGCATAGTTGAAGCATCCAATAAGGGGTTGGAGAAGGTATTGGTAAAAATATGCAATATAGAAACAGGGGATTGGGATACTAAGATCCATGTGGTATTATGGGTTTACCTCACAACATATAAAAGACTCTCTAAGTATGTTCCATTCTAATTAGTATATGGGTTGGAAGCCATAATACCTATGGAATTCATCTTTCCAAGTTTTCAATTACCAATCAAGTATGGAATGAATGAACAAGATTGCTTGAAATAGATATTGATAGAACAAAAGAAATTAGATGAGAAATTGGTCATAGCTACATATAATAAGACCTAATAGAAAATAAGGCAGAAGGTTGGGCATGACCGACACATAAACATTAAGGAATTCCATATTGGTGATAAGGTGCTACTATATAATAGTATATATAAAAAATCAAGTAAAAAATTAGATGATAAGGCCCATATATAGTGGAAGAAATTTTGGAGTAATAAGCCATCAAATTACACACATTATTAAGGACACTTATAAAATGCTATGTGAACAGTGCTAGGCTAAAGGCCTACACAGTAGGATAATGTGGTAGAAAAAATAGGAAAATAAAATGGGGGTTGAGAAAAACATTTTTAAAAAAATATTAAAAACTATTTTAGTAAATAATAATAATAATAAACTAATTTTTGAAAAAAATATAGAAAAGACAATAATTTTGAAAAAATAGATAAAAAATCAAAACAATATAAAATGTATATAATATAAAAATGTTGGAAAAATATAGAGAAAATAACCCCAAGAAAAAAAAGAGACAAAAATAAGATCCACTAATAATGTTGAAAATCAACAAAACGATGGCTTAGAGAAGAGGGCAAGTGAAAACGAACAAACAAATCTTCCCCTAATAAAAGTGGGGTTACGTTTATTACCACACAAATCCAAATATTGCAGACAACCAAAAATTTGAAAAAATGGGTGGGCAGTAGGATAATAAAAATTTCAAAGCATTGAAGAATGTGAGCAGGAAAATAAAAATTTCAAAGCATTGAAGAATGTGATTGATAGAAAGGAATAAAGGCATAAACAAAGAGAAGATAGAAAGATAATAAGGAACTTAAAAAAGTGAAGTAAAGAAGATAAGAGAAAAAGTAATAATAGTGGATAAAAATAGTTGTTTTACCTTGTAGAATTAATAGTAGGATGAAATACTATAAATAACCTCAAAGGTAAAAACACATCATTATTTGATAGTGAAACTCTGCTGAAAATTTCTGCCAAAAGAGAATGCTAAGAACAAACATGAACCAAATAAGGAAACAAGATGGAAACTCCCCAAGTTGTTGCATTTAAGCAAATAAAATGGATTAGATATATGAATCATTTAATTAAATCTTAGCAGCTAGTTCCTTAAGGATCTTTCTCAAATGTTCTCTCCCTCGAATCTCACTTCTATAACACTCAAAAGTATAATCATTCAAAATTAGGAGAGACAGATCATCACCAAATGGAGCTAGAACGTCTCACAATGTAAAACTAAACAATCAAACTCATGTTTTGGAGTATATGGAGGAGTATAAAATAAATAGAGTAGATAAAGTTGAAAGTATGGAATATATTTCCCTATTTATGAATTTTTGTAGCACAATCAAGGGCACAATTGCCATAAATATGATAATAAGAAGGTTGTGAGCATAAATATAGTGTTAACCCTTATAGGGACACATTTCAATCAATAGGCCCTCTCCACTTGACATATCCAAAGCCCAAGGACCTAATACACAACAAATTCCGTCACATGGAATGTGTATTACACTAAGAGGACTCTATGACAATCAAGAGTGTCTAGATTATGTAGGATATGGTAACAGTTGACATGGAAAATGACCTTTGCACCACCCTATTGGAGAAGTACATGGAGAACCTCACCAAGATTATAAAATGTAACAATGAATTTTTCTATAGTTCCCTTCTTATGTTACTAGCAATTTTTTTCATAAATACCATACTAGGGCATGAAGTCTTAGTCCAATAGGATCCCACTAAGACTATAAGCAAGTAGGTCAACTATTACTTAGAGGCACACTGATAAGGGGAGGATGATATATCATATATTTTATCATGGGAGATAAATATAAGGGGTATGGTAGCTAAGAGTTATAGGATCTCCACAGAGAGAGTACAAAAATGCTACACTAAAGTAAGGTTCATAGTAGATGTTGACAAGGTTTCCTCTACATAGAACCATTTGATAAATAAACAACACATGTCCCTCCCCTACTATATGAAGTGTCAGATAAATAATTTTAAACCATCATTTTAGGATGTAGGACATGGCCCTTACACCCTAGATTACTTCAATTTGAAAGTAGCACAATAAAGGAGCCCACTAGTTTAGGAACTCTCAACAGTAGTTGGATAAATAAGTGTAGTAGTACCAATTATAGTGGAGCTAGAGGATACACCATAGACTGAAGAATTAGTGGACACACCACAAGTGTCATTAACTCTATGTACATACCATCACAATTTACAAAAATAAATCCCAAACATTGATCCAAAGCCATATAAGCAAGAAGATAAGGGTAGTAGATTTGTAGTTAAAGACTCAATCATGGGAAAATTATTTAGAAAGAAGAGATTAAGGCAAAAGGAAATCTGCCACCCTCCTTGAGGGAAAGGAAGATAATTGAAGAGCAGGAAGGCACATCAAGGGCTACAAAAATAAAAATAAGCACAGAGGAGTAGTCATAGTTATTTGCCACTTCCTCTATGGTAGACATTGGGAGACTCTACTAAAAATGAATGGCAGAAAAAGGAAGTGAAATCCTTCACCACCTAAATAAAGAAAAGGGAAGAAGAAACAAAAATAAAAAATCAAATAAAATAAAATTCTAAAAGGAAGGCAGAAATGAAACATTGGTTTCCTACTTAGAGTTAGAATAATCAAAGGAGGAAGAACGTAGGGTAAAGCAAGAAAGGGAGGAAGAGGATGTAGGAGATACATTTCCTAATGCCGCTACATTAATGTTGAAATGCATCAATAAAATATTAGTATTAAAAATAGGGATGTATGATTAGGCAAATAGATAAGGAAATAAGAATGTAGTAAGGGCATTAATAGACTTTATCAAGTAATTATTGATGCACAAGGTAAATGAAAAAAAGCATTATATGATGACTTAGAAATATCAAGAAGTGGCATTGGAAGAAGTGGTAGGAGAGACATCAATGTCTCCAAAATATAAAGAGAGGTTATATAAGCTAAAATAAACAGAGCTATGGTCAAAATAAATGATTGAACTATTAATGCATATTATATATAAGCAACAATAGCTTTAGTCATTGAAAGAAATGGTAAAGGTAGTTGCACAACAAATGAAAGAATTAATGAAGTAGTTAGAGGATAAAAATAAAATTATTACAATTATAAATGAAAAAATCCGCGATGTCTTTCAGAGGATGTGGTCAGATGGCATTGGTGGGTTCAAGCCCACAAGAGAATATAAGATGCAAAAAAGAGCATCTTGGTGGCAAAGGTTGACTACAAGTGGATTTAATCCCCCAGGTAGATGGAAGAAGAAGAAGAAAAGATCCATTCAATGGGTTGGATAGATAATGCCAAGAATATGGGTGAAAATACGAGAACCCTTTAGTTGATGTGGATGGTTTATGGTGGGTTTAATCTAAATAAAGAGGAAACAATGAGCAAAAATAAGTAGAAGAGGAAGGATTGGAAGCTAGCAAGAAGCTGGAAGTGAAAGAGAAAAATAGAAAATTGGATTAAATATATAGTATGCTGGAATGGAATGCCATGGTCATCAATATCAATGGCCAAAATAGTGGTTTTACCACTTAATCCATCCATGTGAGTAGGATTTCACATTTTAAATTTCATGGGGCGTCTTATGTAAGAAAATCAAAGGCATATGGGAAAGATTGCACCACCAAAAACATGTAGGAGTTTTGGATAGGTTTCAATAAAGAGTCTTAAGAAAAATTTCTCAGTTTAATAAATTCCTTGGACTAAACTTTGAGTTCATAGAGATGAAAAGGCCAAGTCCCAAGTTCACAAAGTTTGTCAAGTTGCAGGGATCACAGTGTTTACAACTTATATCATTGAATTTTTAGGAGGTCATACTTAGAATCCTAAGTGTTCATAATATAATGAAGGCCATGTGATAATTATTCACTATTGAATTCTAATCCTAAAGCTAATGGATATTGTGGCTTGTTCAATAAATTCATCAAATGCACATAGTCATAGGGCCCACAGACTTTAGTGGCTATGAGAAAACTTCCACAAAATCTACATTAGACTTGATGAGACTATTAATTGGATTGTGATTATGTAACAAATCCATAGCCTTAGGAAGTCCCCATGAAATCCACAACCTTAGGAAAGATCCACATAATTCTTGAAGTTCATGCATGGGATCATAGAACCATTAAATTCTCTAAATTCACACATGAACATGAAATTGTTTAAGTTTGTGCATGGACACAAAATTCTTAAAGTTCATGCACATAGTCAATATAGTTATTATCCTTGAGAATACCCCTCAGAGTGTATAGATTTTGATAGCCTCAATAATGAACCATAGCATGGATTGTGTAGTAATCACAAATATTTCACTAAGCCCATAAAATGGAGTTCACAAAGCCACATAACGGGTTTCATGGAGTCACAGCCTTGATAAAGCCTCATATATTTCATAGTGACTGCAAAGTCCATAGAGTCCCTAAGTTCATGAAAGTGACAGGTGTCACATGTGTGGCTTGTTCATGAAGATCTTAGTCAAGGGTATGTGCATGGAGTTGGGGGATAATTTTATGGACATTTCCCCCAATGCATACACGTTATGTCCATAACTCAAGTGTGTTATGGCCATAATGTGTATGTGTTATTTGAATTTAGGCTCAAAAAACCTAAGCCATAATGCATGTGTTATGAAGTCATAACATGTACATGTTATGACCACATAACATGTACATGTTTTTGGCACTAGGCCTAGTGCCAATAATGCATACGCATTATTGACACAATAACTAGTGTTAAAAATGTGTACACATTATGTATCAATAACACATATGTGTTGATATTAACACAAAAAGGGCCCATCCATGAGCAAATACTTCATTTTCATTTTATTGTTTGTTTTACACTTTTATTGGCCAAACCACGATTGCATTTTACTTGAAGGAGAATAAAAATGCACCTCGATTGCCTGATACCTCACCAAATAAATAATGATGCTATGGAGAGGAGGTCAGTAATCAAAAACCAAACATATTAATAAAAAAAATTGACAATTTTTTATTTACATTATTTAATTTGACTAAATCCTATTTTTTTAATAGCTCGTTCCAATGTAAGAGACCAACAAACAAACTGACCTCCTAAACCTTTGAACCCTCTGCCTAACACTCTTAACCCTCCACTTAATCCTCCTAACCCTCCTACAATTTCAAAATATCCCTTGGGTAGTTAGGAGGATCTAGTTGCACACATAGTGGAAAATAAAATAGAAATTAAATAAATAATTAGAATAATGAGGGATCCCAATTGCCCAATACCCATTTCACCTATTTGGCCAATACCCTAGAGTTAGTATTAAGTCAAGTTGACTAAAAAATGAGTCAAATTAATATTAATAGATGGGAATTATATAGGGATAGATGTAGGTCTTACTATGCTAACAAATTGTCAGCATGTGAGGTGAAGGACCAAAGACATATCAAAAGCATAATTTTTTTCCTTATTCATTGACCCAAGAACCAATTCACCTTTTCCAATAACCACTAAACATTTCTCAATCCACCAATGCCAACACAATTTGATCCAAAATAATTTTTGGGACTAATAGAGGATGGTGTTTGATTACCCACCATGTAATAACAATGAGGTCCCATTTTATTTTTTTAGGAAACTCTACTGCAAATTTGTCCTCAATGAGATTCCTAACTATTTTGACTATGGTGAGTTTCAAGGCCAAGGGAAAGGCTCTGCATAGGATCAACTAGGTGCACATCATGCACATAATTAACTTGTAAGGATCCCTACCCAAAAGTCACTTTAACTTGAGATCCCCTATATGGTGAAGGAGGTCATGGATATTGACACTTTACATGTGCTTAGTGCACTTACTAATATGCGTTCAACATATGAGTAGGATTTATGAGATCATGTTGGAGATACTCCACCCAGTGTATGTACTTGACATCATTGTTATTAATGTTGTGGTGCTATATGCACTAGACATTCAGATGATGATGGTGGTTATTCTGAGGGCTTAAATGATATAGTCATGAGTGATGAGTTTTTGACATGTACATTTGGTTTGCACACATCAATCACTACACATACAGGTATCTTTTATATAAATGTCTTGCTAAATTTAAGTTATATTTGTATTTAAAATATAACAATTAATTTACACAAAAATTGAATAATATATATGCATTTTTTAAGTTTTAAGAGTAGACAATGCCTAAATATTCATTTGTAAAGCCAGCTTGTGATCCATCCACTACTTCGGTTATTGATGTTACTAGGCCACCATTTACATATACAGTTTTAAAATTGATTTAATATTATACTATATGTATATGTTTTTATTTATATAGATATATGCTCTTGAGGTAAAATATGCATAAGCCCTCTAAAAAACTAAATGAGGTTGTTTGTTCAGATGATGATGAAAAGAGACACTCCTCCATCTCTAGGACAGAGTCAGATATAGGCATTGCTCCTGTAATGCCATCTACATAGGCACTCACCAAGGTACATTTTTACTTGTAATTTTGAATTGTAAAAATGGATTTATTTTAATAATTTAACTACATACTTGGATAATTATAACTTATGTGAATGTATTGTGTATACAAGATTTTCGTATGACATTTGATAGTTCTGACATTCAGATGATTAGTAGGGCACCTTCTCATGTGTATTCCCCATTTCAAATGCATGTTTGTGCACTTTGACCTATCACTAACCCTATTGAGCCTCAAGCACATATTGATCATGACCATGAGATTGTAGTAAGTACATGTTTAAATAATTTATATACTTGGTTACATGTATAGTATGTAAATTTTCTAAAAATATTTGTATTGGAGCAGGTTCATATATAGGCAAGTTATGAGCGTAAAAAGATCCATATTTGGACCTTGGAGAAATCCAAGGCATTTTAGGGATCTCCATCTATGAGCATGGCATTGCAGGGAGAGTCTTATTCAAAGAAGGCAAAGAGAGGGAGACTATTTGATGAGTAGGATGTCTTAGATGATGCACAAGTGTTTATATTCCTATATGGTAATGTATGTGTTTTTGACATTGTATGCGTATAAGATATTCACCTAACATTTTATTATGTTGTTAGATGATGTAATTTTGTTTACACCTATATGGTGGTGTATGCATTATATGGTAATGTATGCATTATTGGCATTGTATACCTATATGGCATTCATCCGACATTTTATTAAGTTCTTATTTTGTATGTCTTTATGAATTTTATGGATAGCTGTGTGTGTGTGTGTGTGTGTGTTCACATTTTGTGGTCATTCCCATATGAATTAGCTCACATTATTATTGTAAAACTAAATTTGACAGTTTTATGGCCATATTTAGATACGATCGTCTTTAATATTTCCTTTGTGTAATTTACTAATACTAACTTACAATCTTTCAATGTGTTATAACTAAAACTATATGGAATAATAGATTATAATGTTTTCAGAGATAGAGACATATATTACTATGAAGCACCTCTCATGATTGGGCTACACCATTTATCACTATTCTAATGTCTATACCCTTGTTACATTGGTTTAATATCATTTGGGACTTGATATTCACATTTTGTAAATTAATTAATCTATAGACATATCACATTTCTATTATAAGTACTTTATTGAAACAAACAATCAAATACTCATCTCTTGCATACCTTCTTCAGATGCCCTTATACATTTTACTTGTGCATGTTTGATGAAGTGGTTATGTTATACCTCCTCCTTTGGGATGTTATCTCTTTAGAGATGATTCGTATTCTTGTTTGGAGACTCTTCTTTCACTCTTTAAAGTAGTGAAAGATTGTAATTTTAATGTCTCTTGAGGCCTTGGAATATTTTAGTGGTTATAGTTCTTTTGTAATTCTCCCTCTCCACTGCACTCATCTTGTCCATTTTATGTTTCTTTGTCACTTGAGACAACTATTTCTTCACCATTTGATAAATCTGCATGCTCATCTTTGCTTGGTTGCATTTCAAGTTCAAAATCCTAATCCTCTGTGTCAAATTCAAACATGTCATTTTGATTCAAAATCACCTCAATGATTGCATTTGATGGTTTATTATCATGCACTGCATTTTTGATGCAAGTAGACCCCTTAATGTCTCTTTTTCTAGGTTGTATAGGTCTGTCTTCAAGGCTTTATAGCCTTCTTGATCCTACAACACTACTAATGCCTTCCGAAACTAATTTTAAACTTGATCTTTGCATGAAATGGATGTAAACAAACTAATAAGAGTATTCTTACCTTATACTAAACTCCTTTTCTTTTTTAGGTCTCCCTTTTCTTAGATTGGTATATTCAAGACTAATGAAATTATTTGTGACTATCTTTAGGATTATTATATCATTTATCAAGCTAACCCATTCATTCACATACCTTTATTCTTTAGGTCTACCTCACCTTGTCTTCTTATTTCGTATAGCAATGAATAATCTCTTCTTTGCATTCTCATCATCTTTTATTCATTATTATCTTATGTCACAACTTGGAGTACCTTTAGTTATCAATATGGAATTAAGAAACAATATTCTATCTTTTAGGCCTTTGCATGGACCTACAAACTGACCAATAGCTATAACTTAAATCATATAAATCATTAGGATATGTATGACTACTATTTTATTCTTGAACATCTATTTGACTTATGTTCACATCTTTATCCATAAAAATACTAATTTATTTCCATAACAACTTATTTCCTACAAATAACCCAAAAATATGGTATATCAGACCTTGTTCATTAGGCATGTCCTCAAATATTCGCAAATTTTAACCTTATTGTACTTGATTTCAATGTCAACAAAAATCCTTGACCTTTTAAAGGATTTATAATCTCACTCTTATAATGTCTACCTTCAAAACATAACACTCAATCATTCCTCTATTATCAAAACAAAGTACACAGTCGTATAAGCTTATAATATGTTTGTTTCACTTTCTAACTGACATATCATTCAAGTGCCAACTTACATGATCTTAAGGATACTTAAACATTCATGAATATGATCCATATGTCAAATAATTGATTCAACAAATTTTTATAGCTTTGATCTTCAAGCAAAAGATTAATCATAACACTTTAGCCTTGTTTAGACCTATTTAAGGTCTGTAAAACACACAATCACAAATATCTAACATTTTCAAGAATTTTAAGACATAAAACCACTTGAAACAATGAAAAAACATCATATCTCATCTACCTACAAAGTTTCAAGTTTTTAAACTACAAGCATTTATCTTCAAAAAACCTAGTTAATGGTTTACATAGTCTCTAACAAACCTGAGAACATATATAAAAGGGAATTTTCACATGTCATCACTAGTTTTAGACTCTTTAAGACTGATTAAAATCCTATCATATTCACCTTACCCTTTTAAGCACTTTTGATGCTTTTACAGACCTAACTTTATCCAAATAATCATTTATTCTAATTGACTATTACAAGTAGATTGTATTTGTAGACTCAAGAATAATGATTTGAGGGAAATTCAGACATTAATGACTTTCAAAAAATTATTTCACTTGGATTAGGGTCTCTTCAAGTTTATCTGACCCTATCAAGTATGTTTTAGACTTAAACAATCAATAAAAATGTAAACTAATTACCTTTTATTCTTACTGTGTCACAAAATATAAAACTTTGATCTTTGTAGCTAAAGCAAACATCATCCAAACATTAATTAAGGTGAATGATCAATGAGATCATGGAAAAATACCTCAATAGAATTGAGGGACAATAAGACATCACTAAAATTCTATGTTTTATTTACAAATCATCACAATATTCTTACAATCTTATATATTTATAAGCACACGTGTTCCTTCTTCATCAAACCTTTCAATAATCCTTCATCTATATTTACTATATAGACCTAAAGGTCTGTGACCACCCACCAATTACTTTTTTCCTTCACCTTCTTATGTTTTCTTAGCTCATATTATTCATGTCTTGAAGCCTATCACTTGTCTCAAATTAGTTTGTTCTTTTTTCATTCAACAAGTATCTCTCAACTACTCAAACTCAACTTAGCATATGCTCTATTTAGTCTTCCACTACATTGGACTTCCTTTTAAGATGGATTTACATAATGTTGGAGGTAAATAATTTGGGTTATTATCATTGAGTATCTAGAATAAAATAATAAAATAGGGTGGTTGAGACACTGATGAAGTAATGCATGTCCTGTATATGTACATACTAGATTCATGGTCAGTCGCAATAACCATGTTTTTCTCTACCTCTGCATCATAGAACATGTTGTCACCTTCAGCATCATTGAAACTATAGTTAGATAGCTCTAATTTAAGTGATTTTTGGCTTGAAACTGGACTACCAACATTTCCTAGATGGTGGATAACATCTAGGACCAGGTTCTTGTCCTCCCATCATGCCCAATCAAGAGACCCACCACCCATTTCAGCCTCAAGAGTGCAATTCCCAAAACAAGAAAAATGTAGTTTTTTAGCTTGATTTCAACCATGCATAAAAAAAATCATAGTTCATTGGAATGAACCAAAAAAACTATCTCATGCATGTTGAATCCCTATAATTTCACCTTGAATCACATCGATGGAACCTTTTAGACCAATTTTTGGCACAAGTTGTAATGACAGGTCCTAAAATGCAACTTTATTACAGTGAAGAGACAAGTGCTTGTCTTCAAACTAGTATTTTCACCTTCGAGACCTCCAAGTAAAAATACATTTCTTTGATCACATCTAAATAGGCAAATTATAAGTGATCCCATGACCATGACATCTAAAAATAACCAAAATGCATTTTTTCACTATTGTTTAGGAGCATGGAAATACTGATAACAAATATTATTAAAGTTGAAGTTGGAGTTGGAGAACTCTGCCTCTGGTGCCTCATTGATCAAAAATGGAAATTTCAACATAGCTAGGTTGGTGGATAATGTCTAGGACCAGTTTTTTAGTCTCCCATCATGCCCAGTCGAGAGATCCACCACCCATTCCATCCTCAAGAATGCCTTTCCCAAAACAAGAAAAATATATTTTTTTAGCCTGACTTCAGGCATGCGTAAAACATAAATAGTACATCATTAGAATGAACTAAAAGAACCCTCTCATACATATTTAATTCCTATAATTACACCCCATATCATGTCAAATTAACCTTCCATACCAATCCATGGTATAATTTGTAGTGACGCATCTTGAAATATAACTTTATTGTAGTGAAGAGACAAGTGATTATCCTCCAACTAGCATTTCTACCCCTGGGACCTCCAAGTGAAAATACATTTCTTAGAACATGTATATATAGGCAAATTAATTTTTCTCCCATGACCACAACTTATAAATCCACTCGGATGCATGTTTTCACTATTTGTTCAGGAGCATGGAAATACTGACAACACATGTTTTTAAAGTTGGATAACTCTACCTCCAATGCCTTAAGGCTCAAAACTAGAACTTCCAACACATTTGGGATGGTAGATAACATCTAGGACCAGGTTATTATCCTCCCATCATGCCCAGTCGAGAGACTCACCACCCATTTTGGCCTCGAGAATGCCCTTCCCAAAATAAGAAAAATGTAGTTTTTTAGCTTGACTTTAGGCATGCATAAAACATAAACCGTAAGTAGTTAGAACAAACCAAAATAACCCATTAATTCATATAAAATACATAAAATTACAACCTAGATCATTTCAAAGTAACTTTATAGGATAATTCTTGGCATAAATTACAGTGACAAGTCTTGAAATGCAACTTTATTGTAATGAAAAGACAAGTGTTTATCCTCCAACTAGCATTTCCACCTCCAAGACCTTCAAGTGAAAATACATCACTTTGATCACATATAAATAGGTATATGATGCATTATCCCATGACCATAACATCTAAATCCACTCATATGTATGTTTTCATTATTGTTCAGGAGTGTGGAAACATTGATAACAAATGTTGTCAAATTTGAAGCTATTTTTTGAGAACTCTACCTTTGATGCCTCTTGGATCAAAACTATAATTAAAAACATGTTTGGGGTGGAGGATAACATCCATTACTAGGTTCTTTTCCTCCCATCATGCTCGATCGAGATACCCACCACCCATTTTGGCCTCAAGAACGTGTTTCCCAAAATTAAAAAAATGCAATTCTTTAGCCTGACTTCAGGCGTACATAAAACATAAACCATAATCATTGGCACAAAATAAAACAACCTTAAAATGTGTGTTTAATACCTCTAATTTAACACTATATCACATCAACTGAACCTTTCATACCAATGTGTGGCACAAGTTTTAGTGACGATTTTTGAAATGCAACTTTATTGCAATGAAGAAACAAGTGTTGTCCTCCAACTAGCATTTCCACCTCCAGGACCTCCAGGTGAAAATACATCACTTTAAGCACATTTATATAGGTATATTACACATTTTCCCATGACTAAAACTTCCAAATGCACCTAGATGCATGTTTTCATTACTTTTTAGGAATGTGGAACACTGATAATAAATGTTGGAAAAGTTGAAGCCATAGTTGGAGAATTCTACCTTCAATTCCTCATGGCTCAAAATTAGCATTAAAAACACATCCAAGGTGGAAGATAAATTCCAATACCAAGTTTGTTTCCTCCCATCATGCCTAGTCAAGAGACACACCACCCATTCTAGCCTTAAGAATGCCCTTCCCAAAATAAGAAGAATGGAATTTTTTAGCTTGACTTTAGGTGTGCATAAAATGGAAACCATAAGTCACTAGAATAAACATAAATAACCTTATTATGCATATCTAATCCCTCTAATTTCATCCTAGATAACATCATTGTAACCTTCCATACCAATATGTGGCACAAGTTACATTGATAGGTCCTAAAATGCAACTTTATTACAGTGAAGAGACAAGTGTTTGCTCTCTAATTCGCATTTCTACCTTCAAGATGTCCAGGTGAAAATACATCACTTTGAAAAAATATATACAGGAAAATACACATTCTCCCATGATGATGATGATGTCAAAATATACACAGATGCATATTTTCACTATTGTTCAGGAGCATGGAAACACTAACAATAAATATTATCAAAGATGAAGTTGTAGTTAGAGAACTCTACCTTTGGTACCTCATGGATTGAAACTAGAACTACCAACATATATGGGGTGGTGGATAACTTCCAATACCAATTTTTTGTCCTCACATCATTTCTAGATGAGAGACCCACCACCCATTTTGACCTCAAGAACTCCCTTTCCAAAATTAGAAAAATATAGTTTTTAGCTTGCCTTCAGGGTTGCATAATATAAATACTATAATTCATTGGAACAAACTGAAAGAACCCTCTCATGTATGTTAAATCCCTATAATTTTACCCTATAACATGTTGACAAAACCTTCCCCAATATGTGGCACAAGTTTGAGTGACAGGGCTTGAAATGTAACTTTATTATAGTGAAGAGATAAGTGTTTATCCTCTCACTGACATTTTCACCTCTAAGACTTCCAGGTGAAAATCCATCACTTTAAGTACATCTAAATAGGTAGATGACACATGATCCCATGACCACAAAGTCCAAATTCACATGGATGTGTGTTTTAACTACTGTTCAAGAGCATGACAACACTAACAATAAATGTTGTCAAAGTTAATGTTGTAGTTTGAAAACTCTACTTATGATGCCTTATGGCTCAAAATTGGTGTTTATGACACATCCGGTGTAGCATATGGTTGAGATACCCACCACCCATTCCAGCCTCAAGAATGCCCTTCCCAAAATAAGAAAAATGTAGTTTTTTAGCCTGACTTTAGGCATACATAAAACAAAAATTTTAAGTCATTGGCACAAATAGAAAGAACCCAATATGTGTGTCAAATCCCTATAATTTCACCACAGACCACATCACTAGAACCTTTTAGACCAATATGTGGCATAAAGTTGTAGTGATGGGTCCTAAAATGCAACTTTATTGTAGTGAAGAAAAAAGTGCTTGTCCTCCAATTGGTATTTTTTCCTTTGGGACCTCCAGGTGAAGATCCATCATTGTGATCATGTCTATATAGGTAGATGACACATGATCTCATGACCATGACATCCAAATCCACCTAGATGCATGTTTTCACTACTATTCACAAGCGTGGAAACATTGACAATAAATGTTGTCAAAGTTGAAGTTGTAGTTGGATAACTCTACCATTGATGCCTCAAGGCTTGAAAATGGAACTGCCAACATGTTTCAGGTGGTAGATAACATTTATGACTAGGTTCTTAGCTTCCCATCATGCACGATCAAGAGACCCACCACCCATTCTAACCTCAAGAATGCCCTTCCAAAAATAAGAAAAATGTTTTTTTAGCCTGACTTCAGGCGTGGGTAAAATAGAAAACATAAGTCATTGGAATGAACTAAAATAACCCTCCCATGCATGTCTAAGCCCTATAATTTCACCTGAATCATGTCTACAAAACCTTCCAGACTAATATGTGGCATAAGTTGTAGTGACGAGTCTTGAAATGCAACTTAATTACAATGAAGAGACAAGTGTTTGTCTTCCACTGGCATTTCTACCTCTATGACCTCCATGTGGTAATTCATCACTTAGAGCATGTCTAAATAAGCAAATGACATGTTTTACCAAGACCACAATGTCTAAATCCACCTGGATGTGTGTTTTCACTATTGTTCAGGAGCATGGAAACACTAACAATAAATATTATCCAAGTTGAAGTTGTGGTTGGAAAACTCTACCTCTGGTACTTCATGGCTCAAAATTGGTGTTGTCAACACATCTTCAGTGGAAGATAATATCCAGGACCAAGTTATTGGCCTCCCATCATGTCGATTTGAGAGACCCACCACCCATTATGGCCTTAAGAACACCCTTCCTAAGATAATTATTTTTAGCCTGACTTTAGGTGTGCATAAAATGGAAATTGTAAGTCATTGGCATGAATCGAACAAACCTTTCCATGCATGTTGAATCCCTCTAATTTCACCCTGGAACACTTAAACATAACCCTCTCTACCACTCCATGGCATAAGTTGTAGTGATGGGTCATGAGTACTTATATTAAGCTTCTCTTAGCTTCAAGAATATGCAATTCTTTACTAACAATGCAAACCGCATGAAGTGGAAGTTTATTTGGCACCACTAAGTTGCAAAAAATTTGTTAGTAAGTAATTAAAAATAAATTTTATATTTACTACCAAAAAACTCAATAAAATTTCATAAAATTAAATACATTTACATTTGACAAGTCAACATACCTTGGATTTTCAATCCAATGAACCACTAGGATCTGCTATAATCTTGATAGTAGCAAGATTAGCTTCATAGCCTGACTCATGAACTTTTCATAGATTCTTGTCTATTTCATTAACTAAATTTGAATAGTGTAGTATATTCCTATGTGTCTCAAAGTCTTTAAACAACCATGCATCTAAATTTTTTATAGGATATTGCAGTCATACAAAATGCAAAATTTGGTTAATTGAGCATGACTAATAACACCCAACCCATAGGTCCCTCTTGCTTGCTCTCTTCACCATGTTAGGCTCTTTTTCATTGATTCCCATACATATGTGGCCTTCCAAACTTAACCCCAGCTGACCCAGACTGCTTTCCCCATGACAAATCCATCCCCCACATCCCGTAACCTCCAAAAAATAGCACCCAACTTAGACTATAGCACTAAACTCTAGTGTGTCCCACTTTCGATGTTGTTGTTTAAGTACATTTTAAGCCCCAACAGTCAAATTTTTATGATCCTTATCATTTTTGTTGTCGACCTAATACGAATACATCTAACCCATGATCAATAGTTTCCTATATAAACCCATTCACAACTCATTTAGAAGGGTTGGCACTCATTTACAAGAGAGAAGCAAGAATTCAAGAAAGTACACGCAAATATTTTTCCTTATTCTCTACATACAGCCTTTCAATAGTATTCCAAGCTTATTCAAACCCTTGCACCAGTCCTTAACCATCTGAAGTACACTCAATTTTATATTTAGTTACATTTTTCATACACAATTGTACCAAGCATGTTAAGGGCAGAACTACATTAGCTTGATCCCTCCTTAGAGTATTGGTATGTAGGCAGTGTGCCCACACTCGAGGTGTGAAGTGCGTCCAATGTATCCTTTACACACTAACCCCTTTTCCCTATTTTCCAAAGTTTCTTTCAATTGTACAGAAGATCTAATAACATGAAGAATCACCTCTACAAGAATTTTTGTTGATAATGAAGACCTAAAAATTGGTACATAGGGTCACCTTGAGTAGGTGAACAAAACCTAAAAAGCTAAAACCCTCAAGACAATAGTGATAGAGAAAGACTATAGCACCGGAGCCAAGGGTGTTTATTTTTGGCACTCTTATCTAATCAGAAAATGAAGTCCATGATTCTGTTTACGATAGTGTCCCAGTCCTGCATGCAAATTTATAGACCCTGTCTCAAACTGGACAACTCAGAATAAGATAAGTTATATTTCTCCTTGCTCTCTTACTATTTTTAGAAAGGTCAAATTGTAGTTCAAATTCAAAAATTAGTAGCCATAATTAGGAATATTATTTACTAATTTTCCCTACTCAGACCTGTTTATTAAATAGGAATAAAACTCCATTATTCCCAAAAATAATGAAACATTTGGTGAACCTGACTTACTTCAAAAAAATTATAAAAATCCTAGAAACCCTATGGTAAATTATTTATGATTTTTTGCCATAATTTCATAATTTTTTTTGTATTTAAAAATCTAAAATCTAAAAATTAATTATAAAATTATCATATGTTTTGTTAAAACCCTAGTTTGCACATACTAGGTCCTTTTTGCATACAAAAACATTATAAACACTAGGAAAAACATATTGCTAATTTTAGAAATATTTTCTGATTTTTCCTAAATTTTTCAAGCAAAATGCTACAAAATTTCTATAAATTCATATCAATTTTTTAAAAATTATCATACTAATTTTAAAAATTCATTCAAACAACCCTAGTTGCATCAACTAACGTCCCATTTATTTTCTAGTCATTTTCCAATCATTTTCTGAATTTTTAGATGCATATCAAACTAATAAAATCAATTTCAAATTCAAAAAATCATAGTATTTTGCATAAATATTTTCAAAAAATATTTATTTGCATATATTATCACCTACTTACTTTTGAGGTATCACCTTACATGTTTGGGAGCTCCGTATCCTTTTTGCACAAATTCCAATTAGCTATTTTTAGGACTTTGCATTTCTTATATTCAATATTTTACTTTTCTAGCACTTTGCCTATTCACACTTATTTCAAAACATTCAAACACATTCTAAATAATTTGCATACTTTCACAATGGCCCAATATACCAGTTTTGATGAAACTAATAAAAGATAACTTCAAGAACTCTTAATAAAGCATTTGGTTATGCAATATGACATGCTTAGAATTCTACAAGAAGAACAACAAAAAGTGAACAATAGTCAATCTTCTCAAACCATAGAGCAACCAATTGAGAATGACACTACGGGGGAAACTATGTCTCAACAACCCCCTATAGCAGCCCAACCTACCTTTGTGCCACCAGTTACAGCTAGTACATCCCTTTCTCTTGATTTGACAGCCCTTGTGTAAGAGATAAGATCTCTTCAATCCAAGATGATACATCTTGAGCAAGGTACCACTAGACCTACGTAGGCTTTAGATTCTTTTGCTCTTCTGCATACACCATTGGCATGTCATATTGCTTCTACACCCTTGCCATAATGTTTTGTTCAACCCAAGCTTACACTTTATGATGGCAAGGGTGATCAAAAGACACACTTGATAGTGTTCCATGCAGCATGCTTGGACTATGTACCCAATGATTGGCTACTTACCAAGTTATTTCCATGGAGCTTAAGGATTATGCTTTACAATGGTTCTATATTTTACTGAACCAGTCAGTTCATGCATTCAATCCTTTAGCTGACATGTTCTTAGCACACTTCAGCATTAACATTGGTGATAAGGTTTCATATGTTTAAATTGCTCAATAGAAATAATGACCAAATGAGCATCTCATGGACTGTGTTCTTCAGTATAAGACCATCTTAGCTAAGATGACTAGTCCCATGGTAGATCAGGAGTTACAGGACCTCTTTAAATAGAGCTTTCTACCAACACTTCATGAATCAATCATGTTCAAGCGATTCTTTTCCTTCACTAAATTATGTCATACACTAAAGGAAAGAGAAGTGAAACTTATTTCAATAGGAAAATTCAAGTATACAAGCATTCCAAACACAGCTAATAAGAGTAACAACAAAGTCCCATACAAGGTCAAGTTCAATCATACAAAAAGATAAAATCAACCTATAGTAAATGTAGCTTCAGAGCCTCCTCAACGTATAGTTTTATCAGCACCCCCTCGACATACTTTCTCACATCTTTTGGTTCCTCTAACCAGGGTTTTACAACAACTTTTGGATTATAATATCATATCTCTCCCTCCTATTCATGAAGTTGATCCAAACAAACCTCTTCCCACAGGATATGATCAATAGGCATTTTGAGATTACCACAAGGCACTAGGCCACACTAAAAATAATTGCATCAGTTTGAAACATAAGATACAAGACCTTATAGATGACAACCTACTTGATCTTGGCACTCCAATTGAGCCTCCACAAGAAAAACCAATATAGAATAAAGCTTTGAAAATCTTCTCAAATCCATTTCCATAGCATTCTAAGTAAGAAAAAGGGGACACATCAAGTGTTCACCACACATACCATGCACATCCTCCACCAGATACATATAGGGCACCTTCAGTTGAGTTACATCCTTTGAGTAACATGATCGGTGTATATAATTCTAGAGTTCCAAATAGACCTTTTATCTCCTTCTCAGAATAGGAGATCATCGAGGATAATTCAGTTTATCATGCATTCCTTATCAAAGCTCACATTCATAATCAACCTATTCGTAGTGTGCTTATTGACAATGGTTCTAGTATTAACATGTGCACCTTAACACTAATATAGCATTTAGGTTATTCAGTTTAAGATATCACTCTAATAGACAAGGTTATTAGTGGCTTTAGTGGGCATATACAGACTTCATTGGGTGAGATAGTACCTCCACTATAGGCTGGTCCAACACATGTGGCCACACCATTCACTATAGTTCCCAACGCAAGATTTTTTGATATATTACTTGGTCGCCAATGGATTTATAAAATCAAAAAAGTACCTTATACAGTTCATAGATGCATGAAATTCATTCACACTAATCAGGTTGTTACAGTCAATAGAGTTCCATATGAATTACCACTCCCCACTTCAGAGCCATCTACCAATTTGTAGTCACCAATTTTAGTTTTGCCACCAGTTTTAGTTTTGCCACCAATTTTAGTTTTGCCACCATTTTAAGTTTTCCCACCATTTTTAGCTTCTCTCTAGTTTTAGTTCCTATTCCACTTCAGATTTGGACACAGTGGAGTCATCCATCACCAGTATAGAGGGTTTATACACCTCCATAGCTTCAGGATTCTAGACAGCTTCCAGCTACAGTATTAACACCCAAAGCAGTTTCATTGAGATCTCATGTGTCTCCATATAGAGCACATGTTTAGAGAGCTCCTCCTACTTCCAGATGGGTCCCTAAGAACCCTACAATTGCATTCACTTCTCAGAGTTATAGAGGGACCCCACAATTAGTTTTTAATTTAGATATTTTTGAACATATACAACTTTCAAAGCCACAATTTTAGCATTTTCATCATGCTACACAATCACTCACGATTCCACTCCTTGATACATGACACCATGATAGGGAATCTTGCATGAGACTCATTGGTTAGTATCATCCTATCCAAACCTACTTGTACATAATTTCTTCTGCTTGATTGTACATAGCTTCTATAAAAATACAAAATTATAAAATGCAAAAACATTCAAATTTATCAAAATATCAAAAACATTTTGATTGTATGCATCATCCATCCTTTACATTGATATTAATATGCTAAGACTTACATTTGTTGTTTCATGCTAAGTGTATGTTGATTTATCTACATTACCATGCTTCACTTGATCTTCTTTGAGTGTGTGCAGTGATATCTAGCTATTTGATTACTTCACTCTACCCATTGAGGGGGCATTCCTACTTCTACATTTGAGACACACATCGATATGCATACCCACTGGGGGCATCTTCTAAATGACAACACCATCCAGATTATGTCAATCCTACACTACACACTTTGATTTATCATATTGATGTACATTACTTACCAGATTATACAGATTACTATATTGGCATTTCACTAGTATCTAGCACTTATGTATCTCTTAGCATATACCTAGTCTTGTACTAAACATGTCTTGCATACTTTCACTCTTGCTTTGATTAGTTAGTTGTGATTGTAACTTTTTAGTTTTTACATGCTTTTCTTTCTTGATTCACATAGCTAAATGAGATTGCATTTCTAGTTTCAATGTTATTTCTTATGTGTGCCTTAGGACATTTTCCAATGTCCTTTGCTTTTATTTGTGTGTGTATATATTTAAAAATTTGCCAATGTCCCTTGATTGTACTCTTTTATGTGTCTGTGGCCCTCGTGCCAATATTTGCTTATTTCAAATTGTATGTGTATTTGGCATTTGAACATGCCTTTTATTCTTGTTTTCCAGTTTGAGTGACATTTGCCCATGTCTCTTGTTTGTGTAGCCCTTTGGCCAACCTTGTATGCTTATTGATTCTTGCTTCTTGCTTTGTATGCTTGTTTGCTTGATTGATTTTTTTATTGTTGCAATGTCATGATGTATATCACACATTTACCTTGCTTTCTCAGATGCCATGATGGACATCATGCTCCATCCCTCTAACTAACAACTAGCATCCAACATTTCTAGTTCTAGTTCAGTACATTGCACATGATTTTACATTGTTATATCTATCTAGGCATACCCCTATTGATTTAACAATAGATCTCATTACAAATATTTTTATATCTAGAGATATCTTATCAAATATCATTTCTTTTGAGGGTAATCATTGTAGGGTACCTATTCCTACCCTCAGAAGAGGGGGCAACACATAGAGGTTTTGTCACAGAAATCAAAGCTCCTAATAGCCAAAATAGCAACATTCAAATTACCCAATTCAGAATCTAGAGGTCAAACTAGTTAGAAAAAATTAGAAAAATAGTGATGATTTCATATCAATAGCCAATTTTAGCATAGGACAACAGTGTTAAAATGGATAGTAGTGCCAAACACAAGGGAGTCCTCATTTTGGTGCTCTTGTCCAAGCAAAAAACACCCAGGTTTTCCAATAATAGGTAAAAATTTTAGGTCAACTATAATTTTTGCACATCTAGATCAGTCAAAATCAGCATTTTCAATATAGTTTTCTCAAAAATCTAGATATAGGGGGTATCATATGTGGCCTGATGACTCTCACTTCTAGATTTAGAGTAGGCAATTGACATAACTTCCAGATCAAAATCTATCTTCCAAACACCAGTGGTTGGCAAAAATATGCATGGCATATTGGTCTTTTTTGTTTGTGATTTCAGTTTATTACCTAGGCATTCTCATTAGTTGGGTGCCTTACTCCATCTACAGGTGGTTGACATCATTTCTCAAGTTGAACTTTCATACAAGTTTAACTTTTTTAGTACTCGAGTTCTTGAGTTGATTTTCACATAAGCATATTGCATTAGTTTCAGAGTGGCTTTCATATAAGCTTAAACTCCATCTTTCAAAATGGCCAAGAGTGGCCTAGTTTCCAGCATACATTCGGCTATCCACACCACATTGTCAAACTTTTAGAACATCCATGCGCTCCATGAGCTATCTCATATAACATATATTTTATACCAGTATCACTTCATAGCTTCACTTAATGAGGCAATGATGGAGCCAAAGGGCCAGCGTTTGTACTCTTGAGCCACCTATTTAGAGGGATTGGACACATAATCTAGACATCAATTATCACATGCATGATTCATCAACTTTACTCGATAGGTGATGATAGAGCCAAAGGGCTTGTCTTTGAATTTTTTAGCCACTTTCTAGGGAATTGAGCACTCAGCTTTGTTCGTGATACAACTTTTGGTATAACATAATCTAGCATTATTCAACCTACTCATGATCACAACAAGTTTTGTATTGGTTCACGTATCTAATGAGGTGTATTCAATCCTTTATCTTCCTTTTCCTTTTACTCAATTTTTGTATGTTCTTGTTTTATATCACATATAATAAGAATTGATCTACTCTTCATTTCGTTTCCTAGATTCATACTTGCACAATGTGTTCTCTATGCACTATTCGTCATTACTCAGCATCACAAAAGCTTCATGGGCTTCACCTTTGCAGGTAATTTTAGGCATGCTTTTTATTCTTTCCTTTATCCTAGTATTTCACTTTGTAGCATCACTAAAATAAAGGGGGGGGAGAATCTAGTCATATAAATTGCAAAATTTGATTACTTGAGCATGACTAATAACACCCAACCCACATGTCCCTCTTGTTTTCTCTCTTCACCATCTAATGCTCTTTTTCATTGATTCCCAGACATCTGTGGCCTTCCAAACTTAACCCTAGCTGACCCAAACTAATTTCCCCATGACAAATACATCCCCTCAAGTCCTGTAACCTCTAGACAATTGCACCTAACTTGGACTATAGAGCTAAACTCTAGGGTGTCTCATTTTCAATGTTATTGTCCAAGTACATTTTGAGCCCTAACAATTAGATTCTTTCAATCCTTATCCTCTTCTTTATCATCCTAATGTGAATACATCTAACCCATGATCAATAGTTTCCTATGTAAACCCATTCAAAGCTCATTTAGAAGGGTTGGCACTTATTTATAGGAGATAAGCAAGAATACAAGCAAGTACACTTAAACACTTTTCCCTATTCTCTACATACAGTCTTTCAATATTATTTCAAACTTATTCAAACCCTTGCACCAGTCCCTATCCATCTGAATTACACCCAGTTTTGCATCTAGTTGCATTTTTTATACATAATTTCACCAAGCACTTCAATGGGAGAACTACATTAGCTTGATCCCTTCTTGAAGTATTGGTATGTAGGCAGTGTGCCCACACATGGGGTGTGAAGTGAGTCTAGTGTATCCTTTACACACTAACCCCTTTTCACCTATTTTCTAAAGTTTCTTTCAATTACATAGAAGATCCAAGTACATGAAGAATCATCTCTATAGGGAGTTTTATTGACAGTGAAGACCTAAAAATTGGTACACAGGCTCACCTTGAGCAGACGAACAAAACCTAGAAATCTTAAACCCTCAGGAAAACAACAACAGAAAAGGATTATAGTGTCAGAGCCCAGGGTGTCCATTTTTGGTGCTCCTATCCAATTAGAAAATGAAGTCTGAGATCCTATTTGTGATAGTGTCTTAGTCTTACATGCAAATTTATAGATGTTATCTCAGATCAAGCAGCTTAGAATAAGTTGAGTTATATTTCTCCTTGTTTTCTTACTATTTTTAGAAAGGTCAAATTGTATTTCAAATTCACAAATTAGTAGCCATAATTAAGAATATTATTTACTAATTTTTCCTACTCAGACCTATTTATTAAATAGGAATAAAACTCCATTATTCTTGAAAATAACAAAACAGATATCATCGAAGCCAAGGTTTAGTGACAACCATAGACCCAATGGGATAGTCAATGTTTTCTTTATCTATGACTAGGTAAGTCATTTTTTTCTTTTCCTCTACACACTGACGTAAGTATTAATTTGTTCCCTCTTCATTATTCTCATTGGTAATAACTAAAAAAACATGCCATATATCGTAAAAATAATTTTTAATGATGTTTTCAAGATAGATAATGGGAATAAATAGTACATAATGATTAACCTTCTACCTAGTTGTACTAGATTAGATACATGATCAAAGTCATGTGAAGATGTCATATATGTAAGTTGTAATGTTGGTGGAACCTGATATGTGTTGATTGGAACTAGAGGTTTGTAGCTCCATTCATCCACCCACTCTTTTCACTTGCACTCATTTTAAATAGAGTCCATACATGCAGAAAAAAAACATGCAAAGTGTCTCATATGAATAGTAAATTAACTTACATTTGAGCTACAAAATGAGTGGAGCTCACTTGATCCCATTACTATCATACAATCCTCATACTTTTCTAAGTGTTCTTCCTCCATCAAATAGAAATATCTATGAATAATATAAATTTTTTTAGCACCATGGCCTATTTTCTCATTACACCAGTCAACAACAGTTGTTGCATCAGTCAAAATAGCACCATCTTAAAACTTCAACTCCTCTCTTGAAATGGCTCGTTTTACACATGCTCCAACATCATCATGCACCCATTTTCCATGGCCAACCTTAGTGAAACTCCAAATATGTTCTAGGTCAATTGTAACGTGCATCCTACTCAACAAGTAAAACGTCTATGCATTCTTGAATTATTATGTGAAATTGTTTGACTAAATGTAATTTTTATTGAAAGTAATGTTCCTCTCAGTGAATTATCCATATAACATCTCAAAACAACCTTACATGTTCTTTGTACAATGTGATCGATCATCACTGACATACAAATGGTACTCCCTTTAAATTTTTGAATTTGTTAAGTAAAATTAGGTGCATGCTTGAATGTTATATGCATGAATATGGAAACCTTATTAAGTTATAATATTATGACTAAAATTCTATTTGTGGCTTGAATGTGTAATTCTCAGCAAAGTCGACTATTGAAATAATATAACCAAGTGGGAATGTGTCCTTGCTTAGCTTGAAATATTCATCCAACCATTTATCCTTGTGTGTGTTCCTTGCATACTCATAAACAATTTCATCCCTAAATTTGACCATAAATTATGAAACGAGTATGTCTTTTGTAACAAGCTCACACCTTTTAGATTCTTTGCCATATTTTACTCGATAAGTCATAGATTTGTATTTTCTCAAACCAACTAATTTCTATCTAATTGCACTCATGCTCTCCTCATAGATAAAATTTATTAATTTTGTAAATCCACCACAAATGCTATAATTTCCATCCAAACATGTTTTTTTATAAAAGAGCCATCCATCTGGTCTTTCACAAAAAATGGTCGGAATAAATTTTATGGTTGATTTTAGCCTAACTTCTCTGTCACATTCTTGCAAAAGGTTATCAGTATGTAAAAAATAATGTATATGGTGAAAAACATCATAGTGCATTAAAAATTCAACATGTTACCTACAACAAGTGGTGCGTCTGTGATTTATTTTTACATAAAATGGTTTGGTCATCTCAAAATATCTTTGACTAATATAAATTTGTGGATATTTTTTCAAAATCTTAGAGTACAATTGTGCTTAAGTCATATCCAAGAAACGTTTTGGATGTGATTCATAATTACAAGAACTAACTCTTTTTTTCACTACATCTCTTGTATTGGGTGAAACTCTTGTATTGTCTTTCCAAAATTGTGCAAGTAAATATTTGAGATCATCGACTATAGCCTTCTACTTTCTTGGAAGCATACCAGAGAATGACCATAGCTTAGTGGTATTGGGATCATCAAGTCTTTGGCATCTTCCATTGCTTTCATTAATGTTTTTCTATTTATGTCTAGTGCTCGGCTAGTTTTTGAAATCAATCTTTTTTTCTAATTTTGACCACTTACTACACAAGTTATAATTATACACCTGGTAGCATCAAAATCTTTGTTGCGTGATTTTGGGCTTACAATATGATATGCATCATTTATAGTTTAAACAATTTCATTGTTTTTATCATCCATGTTAGATATTCTTAGTCCTGGAGTGTACATTATAGGTCTCATCTTAATTAATTTCATCAATGAAATAAACACTTAACATTTTTTACTATCAAAATGTAATTTATCAAAGAAATTATCCCAATTTATTTCAATTAATCTTCTTGAATGGCATTTAGATATTTTTTTATGCATTGGATTCAAAATATTTTCATCAACTTTAATTAATTACTTGAATTTTATATGCATAATCCTCAGAGGTGTTGTTAATAGTGGAATTTTTTGAGAGGTTGTTTCAAAAGCATTACGTTCACTACTAGTTTCTTCATTGTTAGTTTCATTGTTTAGTTATGGGATGACATTTTTTTCATTGCTACTTTCATCATTATGTGTTTCAATGAAATTATATTCATTGATAGGAGGTAAATCATCATGCATAAATTCATAATCAACAAAATAAAAAACTTTATACTTTGAATGTGGACTTGCAACATAATTTGGACTTATAGGTAAATATTCATCATTGTTATTCAATCATTATTGTCAAATTCATTATTATATATGACATTTGGCTCATTAGGGATAATGTTTGTACCTTGTATCGAGTGAAATGATTGCATTCACACCTTTTTTTCTCTCAATTCTTCTAATTTCTCTGGTGTTTTATGTTTTAACTTCTTCTTTTAACAAGCTCTGTCACCCATGACTAGACAAAGAACAATTTGAAATTCATTTTGATGGTGGGGACCCAATAAAAATTTGATTCCTTTTGATGGTGGGGGACCCAAAGAACAATTTGATTCCTTTTATCTTCATAGAATGATGTAGAGAACGTATGTAGGGTCAAAATTATCAAAATAACTAACAAAAAATAAGCATTGTACAATGATTTGTTATCTATAGATAATAATGCATACATGTTATAGTATAACATGTATGTGTTATTTATACTATATGCATAGTATAAATAATGTGTACACATTATAGTATAATGCATACAGGTTATTTATAGTATGTGTGTATTATCAATAACGTGTACGTGTTATGGACATTATGCCTATGCCATCATATATCATGTTGTTATGATATATGATTATACTACCTAATAAAAACCTATGTTATATTATTATTCTAGGGTTGATTTAACCATATCTTGCATCCTATAAAATTGATTGAGCCATAATTTAGGTTCATGAATCTCATTTTTACGCAAACCACATGTTTAATTACACCAATTGACTAATTGGATTAACTCATGACTAGAATAGGCCCAAATCACGTCTCTAATTGCACCAAAAGATTATTTGGATCAATTCATGAGTATTTTATCCCCAAATCACCTCATGCTCTTGTCTAGTTTGGTTGAGGGGGCTAGAATTGGCCTGAATTTTTTTTTTTGATTTAATTGGTGGACTTTTAACTTTATTTTATTATGATATTGGGGTTAATTAACCCCCAAATTACTTCTATATAGTCAAAATTAGGTTCATGGGGTTCAATTTTTTTGAACTTGCATCAATCATTATAACAAATGACTGATTGGATAATATGTCAGGCAACAAGAGGTAATTTAGCCCCTAAGATCACATCATAGAATTGTAGTTAGGTTGAAGGGGTTCATATTGGCCCCAATTAGATTCATGTTTGCATTTGTAATAAAATCAGGGTTGATTAAGCCATATGTTGCATCCAAAAGGGTCAATTGATCCATAAATGAGGTTCACATGGCTCAATTTTTCCTAAATCATGTCCCTAATTATACAAATGAGTAATTGGATCAATTCATGATAGATTCAAACCTAATTTAGCCCCAAATCATGTCTTACTCTTGTATTTAGGTTGAAAGGATGCAAATTGGCCCCAATTCCCTTCATGATTGAATTGGTAGACTATTTGATTTTTTTTTAATGATATTAGGGTCGATTGATCCCCCCCCCCCCCCCCGATTACATATTGTATAGGCTTAATCAAATTCATGGGGTTCAATTTTATCCATCTTGCATCACTAATTTTGATAGTCTACTAATTAGCTCAATATGTTAGGAAATATGGGCTAATTTTAGCCCTAAATCACATCCTAGACTCATAGTTAGGTTAAATGGGTTTAGATTGGCCCCAATTACCCTCATGTTTGCATTTGTGATAAAATTATGGTTTTGGGTTTAGGGTTGTAACAATCGAATAATAGGTCAAATGTGTTGTCTCGAAAAATAGACTTTTCATTTTTGGGACAACATATGAATTATTGTGGTCCTGCAGGACCAAAATTATCTCTCCCCTTCTCAAAAATTGTTTTGATCCTTCAAATGCTTCATTATTCAAGCCTTTTCAGATTTCCACGAACTCTGTAGATTCAAAACTGCTGACTCTACAGGCTTGAAATTAGTTGATTCAACAAGTTCAATAACTTTGTTTGGGTAAAATCTCTCCAAGGAGCAAGTTTCTAGCACTTAGGAAATATCTAGATTGGTTCGACAGTTCCAAGGTTCAACGCGCAGGTTTTTCATTTTGCATGGGTTTTATCTAAATCTCAAAGTCGAGCGGAAGCTGCTAAGTGTCGTTTGCCAGGACACAGTTTCTAATAAGTTTCAAAGCCACGGAATGAGCCACGTGTCCCTTATAAAGCTTAGCAGAAATCACCAAGTGTCAACATCTACAATTTCTTTCTTTTATTTCGTTATTAAGTGAGGACTATGGTGCGCCCTGGGCGAGTTACTAAAGTCAAGCAGAGCACTCCAAGTGTCATTGTCTGTGTGATTACTAAAGTAAGCAGACCGTGCCATGTGTCCCATTGTAACTCAATGGAAGCTGACAAGTGTCTACATCCACATTTCAAGTTTCTAATAAGTTTCAAAGGTTATTTCAAGAGGCTTCTCTCAAGGTCCTACGAAGGGTGCCAAGTGGTGACAGTGAAAGGTTGTAATATGTTTTTCTACAAAGCAGTGGAAGACACCACGTGTCCCTTGAAAAGCTTGACAGAGTGCGACAAGTGTCAACATCTACAATTTTTTCTTTGTTTTGTAAGGACTGAGGTGGGTCCTGGGTGAGATGCTAAGGTCAAGTGGAGCGCGACAAGTGTTTGCGTCCACATGAATTCAAAAGAGTCCCAAATGTTTCTACAGTATTTCAAGGAGCTCGACGGAAGCTACCACGTGTCATTTTTTGTGGGACTCTCAAAAGGTACCTAAAAGCTTCTATAAGTTTGGCAGAAGTTGCCAAGTGTCCTTGCTTATTTTGCAATAGAAGATGCCACGTGTCCCTTATAAATCCCGATGGAAAGCGGCTAAGGCAAGCAGGGAGGGCACAAAGGAATCTCTAAGGAGGATGATGAGCCCATAGCCATCAAATTTAGGACAACCAACTTGCCATTGGATTTTAAACAATGACAGACCCAAAGATGTCAAATTTGTAGCAATAAAGTGTCTGTTGATCTCTACAAGCTTGAGCGTGGACCCGAATGCTTTCGAAGGCATTCAAAGACCTTCAAGGCGAAAAGAACTATCGAGAGGAAGAATCAAAAGAACCAAAAAGGGGAGAAGATAGCTCAAGGTATCAAATTGTAGAAAGAAAGAGGTAAGGCCAGAAATATCTACGTAGTAGTTATTCTAGTAGGTGGAATAGTTCACCAGGTAGATATTTGAGCCTGCAAATATTGAAAGTGCAGCTTGTTTGTCTCCTTTGGGGTAAAGGTGATGTGGATAGCTATGCAGACATTAGGTAACAAACCAGATGACTCAGGCCCAAGAGAATACATTTGAGATGAATCAACACACCACAGTTAAGGTGGCCGCCGTGTTCCAGCATGGCCCTCTTTGACAAAATTGAAAATGCATTCAATGCATTGAGTGCAACATGGGCCGTTCCATGGAACAAAGTGTCAAGCCTTTCTTGGTTGTTATATATTGTATTCTCTTATGTCATTTTAAGGGAGATCTTCCCAATATAGAAGCAAAACTCTACCCAAATTGAAAGGTGAATACTGAGACTTTGAGCTCAGATTGTTGTTCATATCATTTTATTTGAATGAGAAAGTAAGTTGTTTGCAGACTTTGTGATGTTATAGCTTGTATCATTTTAGGAGATTTTTATTATGTTTGTCTTCTAAATGTGTTCTTGTTTATTTAATTTGGCAAGTAGAACTAGTGGAAGTAATCAGGAAGGTGTCCTAAAGCCAACTATGGAAAGACTTTGTGCCCCGACAATTGGCTTTAATGTGTTCTCTTTCTACTCCTGTGTAAAGGATCTTGGGATGACTTTATGCCCTCATTATCCTTCATATTTTTTTCCTCTATAAAGGATCTTGGATGAATTTGTGCCCTCATTATCCTTCGTATTTCAATCTTGGGCAGTCGAGGTGGAGACTTTGTGCTACATCTCAGTCTGCTAGTTACTACACCTTTGGTTACCAGTTACTTGTCACTACCTAAAAGAACTCTTGTTGTTTCCTATAAGACCATTTTTGAAAGAAGATAAGTGCCTTCAGTGTCTTCACCAAGATTTTTCCTTTGTCTATGAACATCATCTCTAAAAAAAAAAAGATGGATGGTGTTATTCTACCCTTGAGTGTTATTTTCTGCTTATATTTATAGTATATAGCTCCTCATATTTTATAGGGAACCTCCCTTTTATGAGAGGAGAGATTTGTCCCCTTTAGATGTGGTAAACCTGCAACTTTGGACGACCAATCTCCCTTGTTGTGGATGATCAGACTTATTTTGCTCATCAGTACGCTGGTGACAAAATATTCACCCAACAATTTTTGGCGACTCCGTTGGGGAAGGACAAGCAGTTTGGAGCCTTAAGCTTCAAGCTAAAGCAAGACCAGTCCCTTCCCATTTTTATCCTATAATCTGGAAACTCCATGTTATACCAAAAGCCAGAGAGTTCAAGGTGTTGTTGACCATATCTTTGAGTTGGTGTAAGAAGGAAATTTTGACTTATTCCCTCCCCAACTTCAAGCTCAATGATCCAGGAGTGTTCCTCCTACCCATACCAGGTCACCAACACAAGGTAGAGCTACTTTTTCTGCTATCAATAGAGCTCTACCTATCCACCCACTGCCCAGATTTGTTATCCCCCTTTTCCATAATCTAATCATGGCAGTTGAAGGCCCCTGGGATAACTCATTTGGCCCACTCAATTTGACTCCACCCCTAGATGAACTTCCACACAACTCAAGAAAGAATTTCCTCAAATTCTTTGGTGATGGAAGAGTTCATCCTGATGAACACATTGCAACCTTCAGCATAGCCTGTGGTGTAATAGGAGTGGAATTTGAAGACGTAGCAGTTAGGATCTTCATGGAAACACTACAAGGTGTTGTTGTAGACTAGTTCTACCATTTTCAAGCTAGATCAGTGACTGATTGGGACACACTTAAAGCTAAATTTGAAGCCAGGTTCAAGCCTATAGAAGATGCACATGCTTTGCTGGCCTAGCTCACACAGATGAAGAAAGAACCTCATGAACCTATGAGGGATTTCATAATGAAGTTTGACAAGCTGAGGAATAGGATTCCTGTAATTGCTCAGCTAACACCTGAAAACCTCAAATGCTTCTTCATCAACTCACAGCTGCCTGAAGTGAGTTTTCTGCTAAGATGCATTGGCCACATAGACCTTGAGGTTGCTCAAGACATTGCTACTGAAGTTGAACATGACCTTATCTTGGTAGGAAAGATAAGGAGAGACCCAAACAGAGGTAAACCTTTTTCATCTTCTAAATACTCACCTCCAGCCACCACTGATCCAATGGTGCAGAAGCTAGCAAATGAGTTGTTAGCCCTCAAAAAACAAATGGCACAAGGGATGTCATCTACTCCTTCATACAGAGATGTACCAAGGAGGACATTCCCTAATCAGTCCTACCAAGGTAATGCTACCAGAAACTAAGGGCAAACCAATCATCTCCCTCCCCCTCAGAGGAATAACCTTGCCATCGAAGCACCTCCAACTAACTCAGTAGTTGGATATCTTGAAGCTAAATCAGATTTCTCATTCTAGCCTGAGTCAAATCTTGAAGATGATTCTAATCTCTTCACTGAGGAAGAAGAAGAATTAGCTGGCGACTCCAATATTAGTTTCCTAAATTATCAAGATGAACCCAAAAGTGAAGGTAAAGCAGCTGACGGATCATATGTTATATTCACCTGATCCAAGAATCAATCATCTCAAGCAATTGATAAGGAGAAAGCAAAGGAGCGACCTCAACCAGCAGTTTTAATGGCTAAGTGGGGATCCACTCTTCCTTTTCAGCCAAAGGACCTGGTGATTGCAAGAAAGGTAATTACACCAAATATCCCTATGCCTTCTACTTCAAATTCACATTCCAGTCCTCCCCCTTCCAAAAATCAAAAGGATGAACTCCCATCCTCTGCTCCTATCTCATTTCCATCATTTAATATAATTGACCATATAAAGAAAACCAAAATTCAAATGTCTAAATTTGAATTTTTGCAGTCCCATTCTAAGCAATTAGATAAATTGGTTCAGTGTGTGAAGAACCAGGCCGTCCCTATAGGATAATAAATTCCCAAGGTGAATCATGATTCCCCCAAGAATGCGCTCACCAAGAACAACCTTTTCATCACTCCTGTTGCTCCTGGTAGGACTGAACCTTTTTATGTCTCATTGTTGATAAATGGACATCAGCTAAATAATTGCATCATTGATTTTGGACCTTCAGACAATGGCATGCCTGCCAAAGTGGTTGAATACCTTGGCCTCACATTGACCAAAACATTTGGTAGATGCTTTTCCATGGAGAACAAGCAAGTACCTCTGCTGGGACAAATAAAGGATGCTTAATTTGCATTTGTAGCATTCTCAGATAAGAGGATCAAGATGACTACCTTGGTGGCTGACGTCCCAGCATAATATGGCATCCTTCTTGGATGAAACTTTCGCAAGGACATTGGAGGTGAATTGAGCATGGACTTGTCCGCAGCAAGGATTCTAGTCAAGGGTGTTATGAAGAGGCTGCTCCCTGAGAAGGAAGCAAAATAAGTGGTTACCTAGACCTCGGCACCTATATCTCAAATTTTGTTTGAGACTTCAGGCATGGGTAACTACTTTCTATCCACGAATGAAGTTCATGAGACATCTGATGAAGCTCCTATAGGTGACAACATGGAAATGCATTCAGCTAGAACAGCAAAAGAATTGGAGTGCGATGCAAATGTGGAAAGATCTCCCCCTCCAAATGAAGAAGAATCCAAAGAAAAAGTAGTGTCTAATGAGGTATGGATTCTAAAATTTGATGGTAGGTATTCCTCTACCAGTTCAGGAGCTGGGGTTGTGCTAATATCTCCTAAAAAAGATATTTTTTCTTTGTCATATAAGTTACAGTTCAGCAACACCAATAACACAATTGAGTATAAATCTATGTTGCTCAGATTGAAGACTGCTAGGGATAGAGGCATCACACTTCTTCATGCCAAAGGAGATGCTAAACTG
Source organism: Torreya grandis (assembly GCA_037957365.1). NCBI lineage: Eukaryota > Viridiplantae > Streptophyta > Pinopsida > Cupressales > Taxaceae > Torreya > Torreya grandis. Next base: position 3,367,890 of record JARHVA010000707.1, on the reverse strand, counting down.
GTGGTTTTTCAAGTGATAAACCTATATCCAACCAAGAATGAGAGACTGTGCCACTACCATAATCTAGTCTGAGACCAAATTGAAAACTTTGATGCTTTCAATATCTTTGCAATTCTTAAGGAATTCAATGATAGAGCTGATGCATTGGCGGTTTCAAAAACTCTCTTAGTTATTCACCCAAACTTCAAAGGAGACAGGTACATTATTGAGCTAGTCTTTCAACCAAGTGTGCCTGATAATGCCAATCATTGGCAAGTGTTTAATAATGACAACCAAATCATTGCCTTCCTGGAGCAGAAGGACAGCTTTGAACGGTTGCATTTCGAAGGTAGTAAGCCTCAGCAGCTTGAACCCGCTCCTGAATCAAGTTCAAACATGAATGGAGAGTTCCTACAGCTGAAAGAGAATAAAATTTTCAAAGGCCTGGTTTTCCTCGAGAAACTGTTTGACAAACATGACAGATTCGTCAAACAACAGCAAACAGATTCAAGCTCCTCTCAGGAGTTTGATGAAGTAAATCTGGGTACCAAGGAAGATCCCAAGATGGTGAACATTGGGAAATGTTTTACTATTGAGGAGAGGTTCAAGTTCACTACTGCTCAGCCAGTACATGGACGTCTTATCTTACTCCTATGATGACCTAAAGTCACTCAGGCTTGATGAAATTTGACATGACATTCCTCTCAAGGTTGATTCATCACCTTACAGGTAAAAATCTAGCTAATATAATTCAAAAATATCAGGTACTATTCTAACTGAGATACAGAAGATGCTCAATGCTAGAATCATTTTCCCAATACATCACTCCACATGGATTGCAAACATAGTGCCTATAAGAAAGAAGAATGGCAAAATTCACCTTTATGTGGATTTCAAAAACTTGAATCAGTCATCCCTAAAGGATAACTGTCATCTGCCCATCATGGATCAAGTGCTTCAGACAGTGATTAGTTTAGAGATATTATCAATGTTAGATAGCTTCTCAGAATATAATCAAGTTGAAGTTGGTGAAGCAGACCAGCACAAGACTGCTTTCACCATGCCTTAGGGCACGTTTGCATATAGAAGGATGCCATCTAGCTTGATTAATGTTGTCACCACTTTTCAAAGAGCAATGTGTTAGGGTGTGGAGCTAAAAGCTTCAACCTTTGCAAACTAGGAACAGATGGTTGCTGAGTTCTACAGGAACTGGCGTCGGCAGCATGACCGACGTCGGCAGAGTCCAGTGCAGAATGCAACCGGCGACGGCAGGAAGTCGGTCGACGTCGGCAGAACCAGACCAGCAGGGACCGGCGTCGGTCGCCTGTGTGTTCCCGAAGTGTTCATTTCACGGACAGTTAGTTAAGTGAATGATGAGTTTGCATGTCAAGACCAGCGAGAGTCTTGGGCTGCGAGGATAATTGTCTAAATTAAGAGTCTTAGTTATTGTTTGAGTTAGGGATCTATTTATAGACCCATTGGCATGTATTGTTTAAGGCATGAGATAGAAAGGAAGAGTTCCTTCTAGTTGTAAGATCTATGAGTTGCAGGTTGTTGCAAGCTCATTGGGGATCTACATGTAAGTTTGGTCTTTGAATTGCAGGTTGCAGGTTCATGAGAGATCAGCTTGAAGTGCTATAGAGTGCTTGGTGTACCGGTAGGGTTATTACTGACTGGTTGGTGAGGTGAACACCAATTCTGTGTGTGAGTTGGTTGTTGGGACCGTTTTTGTGTAGGAGAGTGTGTGTGAGAAGAATTACTGTACACTTGAGGTGTGGCGAATCTCTGTAAGGTGAAAGAGTGTGGCGGCTCTTTGATGTATTCTTTTCTGTATAGTGTTAATACAAGATAGTGTATTGTCTCTCATATTCTGTGCTATTGGTGAATTTTAGTTACTTGTGTTTCTGGTTATTTTCGCATATTCAATTGCTTATATATTTGGTAATCATACTGTGCTCTATCTGAGGAGCAAGATCCTAACGAGTGGTGTCAGAGCATGTTTGTTGTTCTCTGATTTCCTGACAAGTGGTATCAGAGCTTTTGGTTGGGATACTAACAGATTGGTGTAGATCTGGGTAGTGTGTTTTGATTACAGGTTACTCACAGGGTTTCTCTTTGAGTGGGAGTTGAGCAATGGCAGAAAGCAGTCAACTACGAATGGAAAAATTCAATGGCAAGAACTACCAATTATGGAGGATGCAGATTGAGGACTATCTGTATCAGAAAGATTTGTACTTACCGTTGGGTGGGGTTGCTAGCAAACCCTTGGATATGAAAGATGAAGAATGGGAGGTTCTTGATCGGAAGGCTCTGGGATCTGTTAGATTGAGTCTTGATTCATCTGTGATTTCCAGCTTATCACAGTGTAAGACAACGGTGGAGTTGATGAAATCTTTGGCAAATTTGTATGAAAAATCCTTGGCTTCAAACAAGGTATTTCTTATGAAGCGTTTATTTAATTTGCAAATGTTGGAAGGTGGATCTATTCATAGCCATCTTAGTGATTTCCATGGTTTGGTAAACCAGTTAAGTTCAGTGAATATTGTATTTGATGATGAACTTAGAGCTCTCTTAATCTTGTGTTCATTACCTGAAAGTTGGGAAGGTTTGGTAATGGAAGTTTCTAATACTGTGTCTCCTTCAAAAGTCTTAAAAGTGGATGATGTTGTGAGTGTAATCTTGAATGAAGAGATACGCAGGAAAAGCACAGGTGAATTATCTGGAAATGCTTTGAGTGTTGAAGGAAGAGGAAGGCCAAGAGAGAGGACAGAGCGTGGGAGATCAAGGTCGAAGACAGGCAAGAGATCCAAGTCCAGGTATGGCAGAATAACCTGCTGGAAATGTGGAAAGCAAGGGCACTTAAAGAGAGATTGCAGATCGGGTGAAGATCATCATGAAGAACATGGAGAAGAAGCAGATGTTGCAGGCTACGTTGCACAGGATGCTCTGGTATGTTCTTTGGATAAAGTAGAATCTTGGGTATTAGATTCTGGTGCCTCTTTTCATGCATCTCCACATAGAGAATTTTTTCATGAGTATGTCCAGGGAGACTTTGGAGAAATTTGTGTAGGGGATGGTAAGTCTTGTCAGATTGTTGGCAAAGGCAAAGTGAAGCTGAAATTGCAGACAGGTGACACATGGGTGTTAAAGGAGGTCATGCATGTCCCAGTTCTGAAGCGGAATCTGATTTCTGTTAGAAGTTTGGGTGAAGAGGGTTGCACAGTAACTCTCACAGCGGACTCTTGGGAGGTTACCAAGGGTACACTTGTTATAGCTAGAGGTAAGAAAGTAGGTACGCTTTATCTATCTACTTGTTTTACTGATTCTCTTTCTGGGTTATCTACTTCAGCTGTAGATTCAGAGATGTGGCTTGATAGGCTTGGTCACATAGATAAGAAGGAGATGCTGGTTCTTGAGTCAAAGAATATGCTTTCGGATTTGGAAGGCATGGATCGTGGTTCCTGTATGCAGAAGAAGAAAGTAAGGTTTCTTGAGGAATCCGATGTTAGTGACAAGAACGGGAAAGCCTTGGTTTTCAAGGAGAAAGTGACGGACAGAGTTCAGCACAAGGTGCAGAGGAATTCTGAGCAGAGCAAGGGTGATTTGGACAAGGTTTTGATCCAAAAAGAGCTCGCAGGAAAAAGTCAGGTCTCACAAGAAAAACACAGAGACCGACGTCGGCAGGAAAATCGACGTCGGTGTCCAGACAGGGACCGACGTCGGCTATGTGCAGCCCGACGTCGGTGACTCGGGGCAGACAGAGACCGGCGTCAGCCAGGGGAAACCGACGTCGGCAGGGAGGCAGTCGCAGGGAACCGACATCGGTCGGCTGTAGACTGAGATGTGACCGGCATCGGTTACTGAGACGAATTTTGGGTGGACAGCTAGTTGTCATGGAGTCTCAAGCGCCCATATGGAGGACTGAAGGTGTAAGTAAGTTCTTAAATTCGTCATTTCCCTTCTTTACACTACTTGTTGCTCACTTATGGCATAGGACCAGGAAGTTATTGAAGAAGCAGAACAGGTAGATCCAGGAAACAGTGGGAGCTTGGCATGGATGAGGATGTGATTCCTTGGAGGAGAACCAAACGGGTGTTTTGGGTAGTGTTGCCAGCTGGAAGTAAGCACTGAGAGACGAATGGATGTTGAGGATGAAGAAGAGCGGAAATGGATACATGAGATGGAAGATCAGGGTATATGATCTTGTATTAGCTGCAGGGCAATGGAGGTTTGATCATTGTGTTTCTCTTTACCAGGTTGGATAGTATTAGCTACACTATTCTATTTTCTGTATGATGTGCTTGTTGCAGGGTTACATATACAGGTATTGCTGAACTAAAGGTAAAGCTAGTTCAGGTGTTTGTCATGGAGAATCTGGGAGCATCAAGATTCTTTGGCATGAGTGTGTTCTAGAGACATGGAGGTCTTGTTGACTTTGTTTCAGGATGATTGTGTGAAACCGGTTAGCACGCCGATGGTAAGACAGTTCATAGAACAGGTGTCTTGATTCACATAATGAGGTTGAGTGCATGGTATGTACTAAACCTGAGTTTTCCCAAGCAGTGGGAGTTGTCACAAGTTTGGAGTCAATCCGGGAGAGTAATACTGAAGGGCAGTTTAGTTGGACCAGCAGCAGGTGCACATGCTATGCAGGGTCAAGTTCTTTTTTCTACATGGTTGTAGATGCGGATGTGGTAGGTAATTTGGATGACAGATTTTGCACCACGGATTTCGTGGTGGTTGGTCTTCAAGAGTGATCTTGAGGAGGGATACAAAGCCAAGGAAACAAACTAGACGGTGTACAGGTACAGGTACAGGTTGCAGCTGTTTATCTCCAAGTGGGAGATTGTTAGGGTGTGGAGCTAAAAGCTTCAACCTTTGCAAACTAGGAACAGATGGTTGCTGAGTTCTACAGGAACCGGCGTCGACAGCATGACCGACGTCGGCAGAGTCCAGTGCAGAATGCAACCGGCGACGGCAGGAAGTCGGCCGACGTCGGCAGAACCAGACCAGCAGGGACCGGCGTCGGTCCCCTGTGTGTTCCCAAAGTGTTCGTTTCACGGACAGTTAGTTAAGTGAACGATGAGTTTGCATGTCAAGACCAGCGAGAGTCTTGGGCTGCGAGGATAATTGTCTAAATTAAGAGTCTTAGTTATTGTTTGAGTTAGGGATCTATTTATAGACCCATTGGCATGTATTGTTTAAGGCATGAGATAGAAAGGAAGAGTTCCTTCTAGTTGTAAGATCTATGAGTTGCAGGTTGTTGCAAGCTCATTGGGGATCTACATGTAAGTTTGGTCTTTGAATTGCAGGTTGCAGGTTCATGAGAGATCAGCTTGAAGTGCTATAGAGTGCTTGGTGTACCGGCAGGGTTATTACTGACTGGTTGGTGAGGTGAACACCAATTCTGTGTGTGAGTTGGTTGTTGGGACCGTTTTTGTGTAGGAGAGTGTGTGTGAGAAGAATTACTGTACACTTGAGGTGTGGCGAATCTCTGTAAGGTGAAAGAGTGTGGCGGCTCTTTGATGTATTCTTTTCTATATAGTGTTAATACAAGATAGTGTATTGTCTCTCATATTCTGTGCTATTGGTGAATTCTAGTTACTTGTGTTTCTGGTTATTTCCGCATATTCAATTGCTTATATATTTGGTAATCATACTGTGCTCTATCTGAGGAGCAAGATCCTAACGAGTGGTGTCAAAGCATGTTTGTTGTTCTCTAATTTCCTGACACAATGGACCTTGCATTCAAGGATGAGATGGGTAAGTTCATTGTAGTTTATCTTGATGACTTGACTGTCTTTTTTAAGCATCACCCAGATCATGTGCGCCACTTACAACAAGTACTAGAACGTTGCCGCCAGAATGGCATTTCCTTAAACCCTAAGAAGTCTATTTTTGGGGTAATAAAAGGGAAACTTCTCAAACACATTGTGTCTAAAGGAGGCATAAAAATTGAATAAAAAAAAGTCAAGTCCATCTAAGAGCTCAATTTTCCCACAAGTAAGACTACAGTTCACTCTTTCTTTGGAAAGGTGAATTTTTTAAGAAGGTTCATCACTGAGTTTGCTGAGAAGACTCACCATATTATAAACATGATGAATGGAAAGGCCACGTTTAGCTGGACTGAAGAAGGCAAATTGGCATTCCAAGATATAAAGACAGTTATTGCCCACACCCCAGTTTTGGTTTATTCAGACTATAACAAAGAGTTCACCATATACAGTTATGCTTCAGAACACATGTTTTCTACAATTTTGGTTCAATAGAATAAAGAAGGTATGGAATCTCTCATTGCCTTCATGAGATGTCCTCTCAAAGCTCATGAGATGAAGTATTCAAACATGGAGAAGCATGTTTATGCAGTGGTGAAGGCAGTGAAGCATTTCCACTTCTACATCCTGAATTCACACACTACTGCCTTGGTCTCGGACACCACGGTCAAATCCATATTAACTCAGCAGGATTTTGGGACAAAAAGAGGCAATTAGATTGTAAAAATCTAAGATTTTGATCTAGTCATTAAACCAACAAAGCTAGTGCGTGGAAAGGGCCTATGTCAATTAATTGCTGATAACAAGCCAGCATAAACAGAGCATGAAGAATCAGAAGAAGAAGAAGACACGCCAACAGTCCTCTTTGTCTCCACTATGAATGAGTGGTATTCAAGTATCACTCATTTCCTTATTTATGGTGAGTGTCCTACTCACCTATCTTATAAACAAAGGAGGACTATCAAGCTGAAAGCTGCCAATTTTGTCCTCTGGGACAATGGCTTGTACAAGAAGAGCCTTGATGGAGTATTCATTCGCTGTGTGGACAAAGAATAGCATAACCAACTTCTGAATTCCTTCCATAATTTGGCTTGTGGAGGACATTTCTCTGCTCCTGTGACTGCTCATAAGATTCTCTGAGCCAGGTATTACTGGCTAAATCTCTTTCAAGATGCATACAAGTGGGTAAGGAAATGTGAACTATGCCAGTAGTTTGTTGGGAAACCCAAGTTAGCTACCTTACCTCTCAAGCCAGTGGTCATAGAGGAGCCATTCCAGTAATGGGGAATTGATTTTATTGGTGTTGTAAACCCATCTTCTAGTGCTAGACATGATTATGTCCTCACTGCAAAAGATTACTTCACCAAGTGGGTGGAATCTATCCCAACCAAACATGCTACTTCAGAAGTAGTGTGTAATTTCCTCAAGAAAAACATTATTTCCAGGTTTGGGGTCCCAACCAAGATTGTCACTGACAATGCAGCTTGTTTCACTTCCCAAGAGATCACTCAATTCTATTTTTACTATGGGATCACCCTCTCCCATTCTTCTGATTACTTTCCACAAGAGAATGGACAAGCTGAATCAAGCAACAAGAACTTGGTGGTTATCATTAAGAAGCTGGTAGATGACAACCAAAGGACATGGCATAAAGCATTGGTTGATGCTCTATGGGCAGACAGGATCACACCAAAAAGTGCAATTGGTATGTCTCCCTTCCAACTTCTTTATGGGCTCAATGTTGAGATACTAATCACCCTTGAATTTCCAGCACTGAAATTGGCTAAGGCAATTGAAGATCAAACATATGAAAACTCCATTGATAAGAGAATCATGTGCCTGACTGAACTAGATGAGCAGAGAACTATGGTGGTGGACCAAATTACTTCCCATCAAAGTTTGGTGAATAAGTTCTTTGACCAGAAATCAAAGAACCATGATTTCCAGATTGGAGATCAGGTCCTCCTGTGGGATAATAGGAGGGAACCAAAGGGAATGCATGGAAAGTTTGATTCCCTGTGGAGGGGCCCTTTTACTATCATCAGCTTAATGGTGAAAATAGTTTCCTATTGAGGTATCAAGATGGCACTCTATTTTCTCTGCCTCACAATGGGAAACATCTAAAATGCTTCAACTCTTGAAGTATCAGACAAGCTCACATGTACATATGTATATTTGTATAGTCTTTGTTTCTATTGTGTGTTGTTCATTTTCATTTTTTTTCGAGCTTTTCTTTTTGGGTAGCATGACTCCATAGCCCAATGGCATACTTCAAGACACTGGAGATTTTGGTTTCTACTCCCCTCAGTTGTGTTCTAAGTTTTCATCTGAAGGAAGTTCCCCAACTGGAGCCAGCTGTTGTCCCCAAAAATAGACTTCTCATTTTTGGGACAACATATGAACGATTGTGGTCCTACAGAACCAAAATTATATCTCCCCTTCTCAAAAATTGTTCTGAGCCTTCAAATGCTTCATTATTCAAGCCTTTTTATATTTCTACAAACTCTACAAATTCAAAACTACTGACTCTGCAGGCTTGAAATTAGCTGGTTCAGCAGGTTCAATAACTTTAACGGGTAAAATCTCTCCAAGGAGCAAGTTTCTAGCACTTAGACAACTTTTTGATTGGTTCGACAGTTCCAAGGTTCAACACACGGGTTTTTAATTTTACACGGGTTTTGTCTAAATCTCAAAGTCGAGCAGAAGCTGCCAAGTGTCGTTTGCCAAGACACAGTTTCTAATAAGTTTCAAAGCCATAGAACAAGCCACATGTCCCTTATAAAGCTTAGTGGAAACTACCAAGTGTCAACATCCGCAGTTTCTTTCTTTTATTTTGTTAGTGAGGACTATGGTGGGCCTTGGGCGAGTTACTAAAGTCAAGCAGAGCGCTCCAAGTGTCATCGTCCGTGCGATTGCTAAAATAAGTGGACCGTGCCACATGTCCCATTGTAACTCAGTGGAAGCTGACAAGTTTCTACATCTGTGTTTCAAGTTTTTAATAAGTTTCAAAGCTTATTTCAAGAGGATTCTCTCAGGGTCCCGTAGAGGGTGCCAAGTGGCGATAGTGAAAGGTTGTAATATGTTTTTCTACAAAGCAGCGGAAGATGCCACGTGTCCCTTGAAAAGCTCAACAGAGCGTGATAAGTGTCAACATTTGCAATTTTTTTCTTTGTTTTGTAAGGACTAAGGTGGGCCCTGGGTGAGATGCTAAGGTTAAGCGAAACGCGACAAGTGTCTGCGTCTGCGTGAATTTAAAAGAGTCTCGAATGTTTTTACAGTATTTCCAGGAGCTCGGTGGAAGCCACCACGTGTCATTTTCTGTGGGACTCTCAAAAGGTACCTAAAATCTTCTATAAGTTTGGCAGAAGCTACCAAGTGTCCTCACCTATTTTTCAGTGGAAGACGCCATGTGTCCCTTATAAATCCCAATGGAAAGTGGCTAAGGCAAGCAGGGAGGGCACAAAGGAATCTCTAAGGAGGATGACGGGCCTGCAGCCGTCAAATTTAGGACAACCAACTAGCCGTTGGCTTTCAAACAATGACAGACCTGAAGACATCAAATTTGCAGCAATAAAGTGTTTGTTGATCTCTACAAGCTTGAGCGTGGACCTGAATGCTTTCGAAGGCATTCAAAGACCTTCAGGGTGAAAGGAAGAACCGCCGAGAGGAAGAATCAAAAGAACCAAAAAGTGGAGAAGATAGCTCAAGGGCTCAAATTGTAGCAGGAAAGAGGTAAGGCCAAAAATATCTATGCAGTGGTTATTCCAGTTTGTGGAATAGTTCACCAGGTAGATATTTGAGCCTACAAATATTGAAGGCACGACTTGTTTGTCTCCTTTGGAGTAAAGGTGAGGTGGACAGATACGCAGACATCAGTTAACAAACCAGATGACTCAGGCCCAAGAGAAGACATTCGAGATGAATCAACATGCCATAGTTAAGGTGGTCGCCCTGTTTTAGCATGGCCCTCTTTGACAAAACTGAAAATGCATTCAATGCATTGAGTGTGACATGGGCCGTTCCATGGAACAAAGTGCCAAGCCTTTCTTGGCTGCTATATATTGTATTCTCTTATGTCATTTTAAGGGAGATCTTCCCAATATAGAAGCAAAACTCTGCCCAAATTGAAAGGTGAATACTGAGACTTTGAGCTCAAATTGTTGTTCATATCATTTTATCTGAATGAGAAAGCAAGTTGTTTGCAGACTTTGTGTTGTTATAACTTGTATCATTTTAGGAGATTGTTTTTATGTCTGTCTTCTGAATGTGTTCTTGTTTATTTAATTTGGCAAGTAGAACTAGTAAAAGTAATCAGGAAGGTGTCCTGAAGCCAACTATGGAGAGAATTTGTGCCCCCACAATTGCCTTTAGTGTGTTTTCTTTCTACTCTTGTGTAAATGATCTTGGGACGAGTTTGTGCCCTCATTATCCTTCGTATTTTGTTCATGTGTAAAGGATCTTGGGACAACTTTGTGCCCTCATTATCCTTCATATTTCATTCTTGGGCAGTTGAGATGGAGACTTTGTGCTACATCTCAGTCTGTTGGTTAATACGCCTTTGGTTACCAGTTACTTGTCACCACCTGAAATAACTCTTGTTGTTTCCTGTAAGACCATTTTTGAAAGAAGAGAAGTGCCTTCAGTGTCTTCACCAAGATTTCTCCTTTGTCTGTGAACATCATCTCTGAAAAAAGAGAGATGGATGGTGTTATTCTACCCCTAAGTGTTATTTTCTACTTATAGTTATAGTATATAGCTCCTCATATTTTATAGGGAACCTCCCCTTGATGAAAGGAGAGATTTGTCCCCTTTGGATGTGGTAAACCTGCAACTTTGGACGACCAATCTCTCTTGTTGTGGATGATCAGACCTATTTTGCTCATCAGTACGCTGGTGACAAAATATTCACCCAACAGAATGGAAACCAAGATGTTATCTCTAAATCAATCTCTTATAATATAACAAATATATCACTTTTTTCTTTAAAAAATAATTAATAGAGAACATGTTGCTCGAATATCATCCTCATGACCATTTGTAAAGTGAGACAATTAGACCAATTCATCCCTCGGTAATATTAGTGTAGGTTTCCATTCATTCATGCTTATTATCCCTTGCCTGTATATAAAACATTTACAATGACAATGTTTCATTCCAAAACATGTCTAAGCATGAACTAGATAAAATCATATCGTTTTACCTATATTATGATAAAGTGGCCACTACATGTTTTGTAAAGTATGTAAGAGTACCACCTACCATGGTTACCTCTTCCTTACATTGTTATATACCCTTCCAAGTGCAGCCTGGTTATAAGCAAGTACATGATATGCATGGGCCCATTCCTCACCATACCCATGCACTATTAGTTGTTGGTCATTTATGTGCCCTTCACCTTCTAAAGCATGGTTTTGACTAAATAATTTCCAACCTCCCATCTAATTCCTCTTTATTCTTCTTGGTCATTTATGACATGTGATCCCATTCCTCACCATATCCCAAACACTATTATCCATTAGTCATTCATGTGCCCTTCAACTTCCCAAGTAGGTTTTTGACTTTAGTCCCATCCCTTCCCATTTACAACCTCTTTATTCCTCTTGGTCATTAATCACATGGATCCATTTATCACCATACCCCAAGTAATATTAACCATTGATCATTTATTTGTCATTTCACCTTCCCAAATGAGATTTTGAATTTAGTCTCCTCTCTCCCATCTACATCCTCTTTATTCATTTATCCCTTTGTACTTGCCCATGCCTATCCTGCTCATATTCACAAAACCTTAGTCCAATTGAGAAGGACAACCTTAAAACTAGATTTCTTGTTAATGTAGACACTTAATTTTTTTATGGATGTATTTATTAGTCATTAAAAATTGCATTATTCTAGGGTAATAGTATGTTTGTCGATAAACGGTCTAGATTAGGCTCTTATTAGAGCATTTTTTCTTTGTGTTCTAGCTATCTCATTTCATTTTACCCCTAATTACCTCTCTCTTTCCTCTCTCCTTCCCTCATGTTTCCTTGGATTTACAAGATTTTTTCCAAAAACATACACTGTGTGGTTTTGGCCCCAGAAATGTATCGCGTATGATTCTGAGGGTGGACCCTTTTGACCCTTGTTTTGGGCCTCTCATGTCATGTGATCTTGGTTTGTTGGCTTTCTTTCTTGTTATGTGCTAATAGAGTCCTAATTTGAATTCAAGAAGTCTATAAATACAATAAATGTATTAGTATATAGGACATTGAAGAAATATACAATGAATGTGTGAACGCAATAAGTTCAAGCATTTAGAGTAGTGATTCAAGAGTTTAAGGAAATGTGACTTGAAGTTATTAGTGAAACAAGCATTCATTTAACATGAAAAGTCATATAAAGTACACTCTATCATCATTGGATTATCTTATTGACATTATTTATACTTGGTTTGTTGCTTATTACATAAGAGGATTTGATCCCACATTGCGCTAGCTACATAAGAGGATTTAAACGTTTGAGATAGACAACTAAAGAAATCACAAAGAGTTGGTCATTCATCTAAACCTACATATCATAGTTATCACTTGAATGATCACAATAATAATGAGTGGATCAATACCAAATTCATCAAGAATGTCATAAGAACTGATCTTTGAGCTTGGAGATGATTGTATAACATGGAGATAAACACTCTTTCAATTCCACTTCGATCAATTTTCCTATAGTGAAACCTCCACATTTCATATTCGTATTGAAGAATAGGGGTGACAAATGAGTGGAAGAGACAAATATTTGTTTGGATATCTTTTCACAGTATACAAGACTGTCAATTTTGATCCTAAAATTTATATGGTCTACCCAATTTATATGGTCTATCTCATCATGTCTTGTTTTCTATAAGTGGCACTCACTCTAGAGAAACATTGTACCAAAATTCCTCAATAGTATTTGCTTATCAACTATTTCTCTAGAAATCAAATAGCGTTTTTACAATAAGTTGTAATATACATTTAGTATAGTACCTCCATTAATTTCAACATGTTGGCAAGTCCTCTTATGTAGCAAGAACAAATTGAATAAAATGACAAATTAAACAAAAATCACAATGAACAAATTGACATGAACAAAATGAACTTAATTCACTCCATGGTGCTATGAGAATGTAACGTGTACACATGTGTGTTACACAATTCGGGTACATGTTACATAATGCATATGCATTGTATAACGTGTACTCATTCTTGGTAGTTTGAATTTAAATCCAAGCTTTTTAGCTTGGAAATGGCTTGGATTCCCAAATCAAAGGCTTGGGCTTGTTAACACGCAGTCAAATCCTAGAGTTTTGATGGAAAAACACTAAAATTCAACTTCCATTAGCAAATACACTATGAATTTCAATGAGCCAATTCATAAAGTTATTACCATGATGACGAGCATGTTCTCCTCTTTCCAAATATATGATCTTTATAATTTTTGGACTACTTTAAGGTTTCAATCCATGTTGATTTCTAACTAAAGCTTATTTAGGTCATTACATGTTGCAAATATACATACCTATATATGTTTGCATATCTTTTTTTTCGTTGATCCAAATGAAAAAATATTATATGGTTACAAACTTTGCCTAATTCTACACATATTTTTTAAAAAATTAGTTTCATTTTTTATGTAGTTAGGGGGGCCACACGTCAAGCTATATATTTTTTTGTCAATTTTTAAGATCTAATTACTTGTAAAATTAATTTTTAAAAAAGTATTCGTCAAAATAAAAATAAAAATAAAAATGGTTACAAACTAGATGATCTTATCTAAACTTTCACCAAATGGTTTGAGACAATATTAAACGATGTTGAAAAATGAACGATTGCATGGTTGGCTATCTACTCTATTTTCGTAAAAAAAATAGAAGTTCACATTCAATTTTTAGATGTTTTATCTAGTTATACTTAACCATTCTTTTTTTTTTTAATTAATGTTTTGGAAACTAGACTCCAATTCTACAATTCATTTTTTTATAACATCCTCAAATTTTGAGTGTAGCTATCTTAAATTATCTACAGAGGTTTATATTTTTCAATTTTTAGGAAAAACATGTCCACAAATAAAACCCTTTTTGTTGCCCAACTTTGTACACGTATCCTCAATGTGACCACAAATACCATAGTTACAATATATATGTATTAAAAACTTAAGTGAATTTGATAAATCCACAAATACGGAGAGGCCATAGTGATCTCAACTTAGTTTGTAAGAAACACAACACTAAAAATTTCAAGCGACCATATCTTTTATGAGAATCACCAAATGAAAAAAAAAATTATCTCATTGGAAAACTCCTAATGAAATATTTCGATTGATAACGACCACATGATAAAAAAGAATATATGTGAGAAATTAGTTGTTCTCAATTGACCGATGGGGAGGGAGAGTTCCTCAATAATTCCCCGAAAGATATGTTGGAAAATGTTTTGGTAAGATATAAAACTAGATCATAAGCTCCAACTTGTCTAGAAGCCCATATGGTATCCAATTAGCAAGCAAAATATAATGAGTAGGGGTAGGCTAATAAATATAATCTCAAGCTGCATTAAGCCTAAAGTTTGGTTTTCCATTTTTGGCCACGGAAGGAATCCAAATTAGGGTTCGGAAGCGATCATAGGTTGTGATGAACGCTGAGGTGTGACATGATTGGGTGGACAACATATTCCTTGTCGAGGATGTGGAAAGGATTCATGTATATCCATCCCACTAGCCTAGGTCAGTTTTGAAAAAGATTTATCGGTGGTTCGGAATAATATATGAATGCAAAGTTGTCATTAATCCCTAGGAAATCCTTATTTTTCTCCATAAAATAATTGACCCACCCACCCCTTTGCGGAAGAATAAATACTTGAAAGGGTTATGTTACGTGGGTCTTCTATTTTGATCAATTTTTTTAAAATTATTTTTTTTTTGCCTTGATGATGGTTCTTCTTACGATATTATCGTAAGATTCTAGTTTTGATTATTGCTATGGTTACTTGGGTTAAGGATGGTAATTTCCCCATAGTCCCATAATTCTTATGACCACTATCAATGGTTATTTGGTTGATTTGAAGGGTACTATCTAAAACATTTTCATATAATTTATAGGTAAATTTTTGCACATTTCTTTTAGTTTGTTTATTTATGGATTGAAGAAATAGATTGCATAGTTCAAGTTGATCTTTGTGATGGGTGTTGGTGTAAGATATAATAATCTAATAATATATAGTGACAAAAATGATTGAATTAATTAGGTTTTTATTTGATGTGTTAAAAATATTTAGTATTAGATTTAAGAAAATTATTCATGTAAAAATATTTGATGAATTATAATATATGTTATTTAAAGGAGTGATTATATTCTTCATGTGAATGATAATACCAATCTCAAGTAATCACTTATAAGGTCTTCAAGAAGATCTTGGTGACGATGACATCCTAAGGGAGGAGTTTTTTTATAGCTATAGCACTTATCTCATTTATCAGTCTTAATATCACCCATTCTAATCATTTATATTATATCCCCCTTCATTATTCCTCATTCACTAACCTTATAACATCCCCACCAATATATTAATCCTTCTAATCATCTCTTAATCTTATCATAATCCCATTTGTTCATTATTTGGGAATTTAAAATTCCCATACCCACCTACCCACTTACACTAGCCTATTCCTAGGCTCTCCTACACCCCTAGTCCGTAATCACCCACATAATACCTATCATAATGCCTCACTAATCCTAATTAATCCTTAAGGAGATTCTAAAATTCTTCAATTCTAAAACCTCCTCTAACTTGGCCCTTCCTCTCTAGAAGCCTCTATTCTAGAGGCTTCCAAGAAATTTTTAATTCCTTGGAAATTCCTCCACCCTCGATCTTCATGGCTCAACTTTGAATATGAGTCATAGATCTTCCCTCCATGGCCAATTTATACAAGCTACTCCTCCATGGCCAAACCATTTAAGGAAGCCATACAGTCTCCATGCCAAATCCATGATCAACAAATCCATGCTATCATCTAAATCAATAAATCAAGCTATGATAATGTTGCAAATTTGAGTTTAACGTAAGCTATCCCAATCCAAATCATTTAGTCTTTTGATTGCTTAATCTTGGTTTGGAGCAATTAGCTTTAGGATTAGAGTGATGTTTTGAATGTTCATTCATCTACTTGCATTTTATCCTAATGACTCTAGATCTTAATTGGTAGTTTGATATTTTGGGTATTTCAATGTAATTACACAATCAAATCCATTTTACTCAAAATTTCATCTACAGGTAGAGCCCTAAAACCCCCAAGGGGCAATCTTAAAAGGGGGTAGTGGTGCCAAATGAGTTTGAGCAGGGCCTTGAACCTTTAGGAGAACTTGAGATAAGTTGTGAATGAAGTGTTTGAAGTGTTTACAAGTTACATTTTAGGACTATACAAGGAGATACAAGAGCAAGTGATAGATTGCACGCCTAGTTAGGCCTAGTCCTTGAAACCAACAAGGGTTAGTAAGTGGATAAGGTGGAAGAGTGGAGGTCTAAGCTTGTGAGAATAATTGTTTCAGATTAAAATGAGTATGATAATCATGAGAGTGGCATCAAAAGTGAGCAATAAGGTCTCATGGGAAAGAAGAAGCTTTGAAAACATGAATTAGGCCTACTGGGCCTTGTAGCCCTACTTGAGCAAAAGTGGAAGATAGGTATAAGGAAGAGTTGGGGCCTTCAAAGAAGGTTGGATGGCATGTCTAAGGATAGGGTAGAAGGTTGGAAGTTTTTGGAGGTGACTCTAAGTGCATAGATAAGGTAGATGACAATAGGCTTAAACAGGCCTAGAAGGTGCATTGAGAGAGTGTGACAAGATGATTGCAAGAGGAGAGTGGAGATTCTAGAGTGAGTTAAACATTGAGAGGTGACTGAGGTGAATATCAGAAGCCTGAGGAAGCATAAGATAATGTTGGTGTTGAAAAGAAGAGAGGCTAGTGAGGAAGTACATGAACCTAGTGGAAAAGAGCAAGGACAAAGCGTTGAGGTAGGTGAGTTTGGGATCAACACTGCAATTATAGGTATCATAGGCAAATGTTTTGTAGAGGTTTGTGTATGATTAGATTTTACTTACATCATAACCTATTGGTCTTGTGAGACCAATCCAAGATAATAGAGTATGAAAGATTGTAAAAAAGGTTTGTGAAAGAGTATGAAAGCAGTCAAAATCAAAAACAAATTATTGAACAATATATTAACATAATTATATGTAAATTTTTCGTGTATTTTAGCAACATTCAATAGACTGCAATGTTTAAAAAATGAAATGTTGAACAATATTATTATATCCATAAAATTCATAAAGACGTACAAAATGTGAACACAATACAATATTCAAGTTCAATGCCATATAGGCATATACAACATGCCAAACAACTATACATCAAGCCATATATGCATACAATAAAATATCATAAGACATGATCTCCTAATCATCAAAATGCACCACTCTCTTTGCCTTACTTATTGAAGCATCTCCCTTAGATGCTTTGCTCGCAATTGAAGGTCTCTGAGTGGATTGACTACGAGTCCTCTTCGGATGCAAACTCACCTGTAGCTCTAACTATTTATATGAAAATATTGTTAGAAATTTTACATGCTACAACAAGATACTTAAAAAATTTACATGTTAAATTTTTCAAATCATACAAAAATTATTCATAGGTGCACTTACTGCAAGCTGGTAGTCACGATCAATTTGAGACTGGCGCTCAATAGGGTCGATTATAGGTTCATGTTGGCGAATAGGAGTGTGAAACAGATCACTACAATAAGTCGATGACCTACTCTTATTGATGGAAGGTATAGGTCCCTACAAACGTATACATACATACATACAAAATAAAAATTCAAAATTAGCTCATAAACTAAATCATTGAAATATAATATGAAAAATTATAAATTAAAGTGTCTAATTGTACCATGCCACCCCTGATAATAATTTTGACAAGACCAGAAGACGTCACTGGAGGAGTCTACGTAGCTAATTGTTTCATGCATCAGCTATTTACACAAGTATATTGGGCAATTACAAAACACACATACATATTTTAAATTAAACATTATGTAATATATAACTGGACCATGTACTTTGACGAGTTATTATGCAGATGAAATCGTACCAATAACACCTATATTGGTTCCCTCCTTAATAGACAGTGGAGTGTCATCTATGGTCATCAACTGAACATATAAAATATCATTATTGGTCACTTCAACGTGTACACACATATGTAAAATGAGAAATAACATTAATTAATTGTTATAAATTACCTTTGTGTAAGTATAAATTGTAGGTACACTATGAGCAACACACGTGCTCATCTAGACTCCACAAACCTACTGCAACATAAAAATAGTTTGTATACATCAAATTACCTTTTAAATTGTACAAATATTTTAAATTTAACAAGTTTGACATTTTTTTGTAATAAGTAAAACATTAAACATACTTGGGCAGTGGTAGGCAAGGTGACCAGATGAAATGTAGATGACTGAAACATAAAAATATTGATATCATCTAAGCCCATGGAAAAACCACCATTAGTGAATTGGATGAAATCCTCCTCATCTTCATTAGGTATAATGCATGCCATGCCACATGATTTGCATAAGTTTTTCAAATAGCAGCATTAGATGAAGCCTCACCACATCCATCCTCTCAAGGAGTATGAGAAACTTATTGTGTATGCTAGATGAGGGTGTCAATAAGAACTTTAAGTGCATGCAATGTATCAATCTCTATAGTATCCTTAACTATATAGGGTAGTGTCTTAGGAGTAGGGAGTTTGTCAAACTGTGCTCTCGCTAGCTAATTAGGTGCATGGTGTGCACCTAACCGATCCTACGCAGAGCCCTTTCCCCTACCCTAAAACTCTAAGAAATCAAAATAATATGTGATTTCATTCAACATAAACTCACAATACAATTATCTCAAAAAATACAGTGGGACCTCATTATTGTTGCAAGGTGGGTGATCAAAGACCATCTACCGTCAGTCCTAAAAATTCTAGTTGAGCAAATCATGAGTGCACCAATGGATTAGAATCTATTTGACCATCACATCAAGTGACACACAAGTCTTCCAATCAATGAATAGGACATAAATTTGGACTTTGGTTATGTGTTTATATTTCACAATGGTTGTCTAAATTTTGTTGGAATAGTATGTCCTACATATGTTTTTATAGGCATCCCTCCTATCAATTTGACCTATTAATGACTCAACTTGATATACTAATCTTTGTAGTGTGTTTGCCAAACAAATTTGGTGGGGTTTGTTTGAATGTGGATCCCTTGATGATATAATCATATTCTCAAGTTCGAGCTTATTTTCTACTATGGCTTGCTAAATCTTCTTGACTACTTTGGGGGCCTTGAGGAACTACAAGAGGACTAGGAGGGTTTTACAGGTGAGAAGGGATTGGAGGGTTTTAAGGGTGAGAGTAGATTGGAGGGTTTTGCAAGTGATGAGGGATTAAAGGGATATGAGGGATAGGATGGTTTTGGGGGTAAGGTGTTGCCATATTAGTTGTTTCACATGAAAATGTATGCACTGAAAAACATAAATACAAATAATTTCAAGAAAAATATAATAAATTTGAAAAATCTAGGGTTTAATTACACTAAACGTGTTGGCTTACCTCTACTTCAGTGTGGCATTATCGAATAGAAGCATAGGTGGCTCCAAAATGTGGATTCTTACTTGCTCAAAATTGTTGGTCCAAAATGTGGGTTTGCCCTTCTTGCTCTTGCCCACGATTTTTGTTGTGTGAAATGTCAAATGATTTGGCTTTCACATTTTTTTATTTTTTGTGTAAAAATTATGTGCGTAGTTATTTTGCATATGCAATTTAGCCTCAATAAAGGTCAATGTTAACTTTAATAATTACATACATAGTTATAATAATTACATAAGCGAAACAGTTATTAGGAGGCAAAAAGTGGAATTATGTCCACTTTTTGGCCCCTCAACTTCATGCATACACCCCAAAGTGAGGTTATATTTTAATTATGCTCTATGAAATAATTAGTGCAGTCTTGTATAGTTCCAAGCACTTTTTATTTTAAATATATTTAATTCATTAACTGACCTCGTTGCACAAGCATCCCCATTGTAATTTTAAAAAATATATATGAAACAAACATTACAAAATCCATTAGTGTAGATTTGAACATAACAAAGATTGCACTTATCTTACTTGGTGTGCAATGAATCCATAAACAATCCTTGATTAATTTTACAAACCTTTTGTTATTGCTCAAAACTAGGATAGATTTCAAAACGATGACATAACATAAGTAAACTATGAAAATTTGAAATAGTTAGAGATTCCGCAAATTAACTTTCATAACACTGACAATTGTAAATCCCATAATAAAACTATAATGTAATCTTCAAATAAATGCCCACCATACAATGTAGTCTTATCCACAGGAATGCCACTGCCAAGGTAAAGAGATAAACATGATAGCGATGCAAAACTATCAAATCTGCTAGAGTTAAAAAATAAGCCACGCACGCAATGGAGTATACAAGCCATGCATTAGACTCTTAATCCAATCAAGTGGAAATGATATATGAAATAAGAAGTATACAAATACCATACTAATAAAAATCCATTAAATATACTAGAGTTAAATATAAAGCATTGAAACATTCTATTAAAAAAATTGAATTATATCTTTAAGTAGGCAAAGGATGGAAATTTTCTAAACACATTGTAAACTGCATAACCCACCTATGGATATGAAAGGAAATGTTATGGAACTGAAATGAAACATTATGCAGTGTAATAAACATGATGGGAACTTCATAAATGTTCATTCGCATTGCCAATCAGGGTGCCTACTTTTTAACGAGCAACCATTCATAATTATTATGTTTTTGGCAATACAGGCCACAATTAGAGTGTATCTTTGTAAGCATATTATTTACTCCTGCTAGCAAGAGAACATAGAATCTGATGTAAAAATACCCACAATATTGTGCAATTTTGTGTCATTTAAAAAAGGGAAAATATTTAATTTTTATTGTAATTGTTTTATCTTACTATAACAGCTTTCAATCTAAACAACTGAGTGTTTTCAAGAGCTTGTCCTCCTGATAATAGACTTTGTTGAAACTGCCCTACCTTATAGTTAATTCTATTAAAATTGCATATTATTTTTTAGGGACAATAAACTGTCATGGAATGTTGGGATTTTGGTAGTAGTATGATATTGTTTTATTTTTAAAATAGAAAGGGATGACAATATTAGATATCAAAAAAAGGAACATAGATCTTTGAAGAAGATAAAAACTGTTGTGTATTCTATGTTTTAAAATCCAGGACCTCAGAGATGCATCAAAGGGAGCTAGCCCTTATCTAGAGATTCTCCCCTCAGTTTTCCCAGACCCACAGGCAAGAGAGGAGTCTCCATTGTGTCGCGTGGAAGATAGGAGCTCAGCCTCCTGTTAAGGGTGCAATCCACAACGTCAACATTTACCAAACAAGGCAACGTATAAGTTGACACCTAAAGAGAATGAAGAGATAAAGAGACAAGTACAAGAGTTGTTACAAAATGGGATGATTAGTGAAAGTTGAATTCCATGCGTAGTTCTGGTTGTGTTAGCACCAAATAAAGGTGGAGAATGGAGAATGTGTATGGATTCAAGCGAAATAAATAAGATCACAATAAAGTATAGGTTCCCATTGCCAAGGATGGATGATTTAATGGACTACCTAAGTGGAGCCAAATACTTCAACAAGATTGATTTAAAGAATGGGTATCACCAAATTCAGATAAGAGAAAGTAATGAGTGGAAAACAATGTTTAAAACCAATTATAGTTTATATGAATGGTTGGTTATGTCATTTGGTTTGTCTAATACCCCGAGTACATTTATGAGACTCATGAACAAGGTGTTGAAACCATTCACGGGTGAGTTTGTCATGGTGTATTTGGATGATATTTTAGTTTTTAGCCATTCTAAGGAGCATTTGAGACATTTGAGACTTTTGTTGAGTAGGTTGAAAGAAACAAAGTTGTTGATGACCTTGAAAAAGTGCAACTTCATAAAAGAGGAGCTCATTTATTTAGGATTTATGATTTCACTAGATGGATTAAAAAAGGACCCAAAGAAAGTAAAAGCGGTAGTGGAATGGTCTTCACCAAGGACTATGTTTGCAGCAAGGAGTTTTCATGGGTTGGCTAGTTTTTACAAAAAATTTATTAAAAATATTAGTGGTATTTGTGTACCCATCGTAGAGACAATGAAAGGGGACAAGAAGAAGTTCCAATGGATAGCTACAGTAGAAAAAAGTTTTTAGTTATTAAAGAGAAAAGTTACATAACAATCAATTCTAGCATTGCCTAATTTTGAAAAAGTTTTCCAAGTTGACTATGATGCAAGTGGAATAGTAATAGGCACAGTACTTAGTTAAGAAGGAAAGCCTATTGCTTATTTTAGTGAAAAGTTAAATGAAGCAAAGAGAAAATGTTTTGTTTATGACCAAGAGTTTTACACAATAGTTCAAGTTCTTAAGAAGTGGTGACATTATTTGTTGCCCAAAGAATTTATTTTGTTTACTAATCATCAGGCACTACAATACATAAACAACCAAGGTAAATTGAATCAGAAGCACACCAAATGGTAAGTATTCCTTTAAAGTTATACTTCTGTTTTAAAACATATAAGTGGAAAATATAAAAGAGTGGCAGTTGCCTTGAGTAGGTGAGCTCTAGTATTGAATGAGCTTTAAGTGGAAGTCATTGGGTTTGACTCAATGAAGGAATTGTATGACAAGGATTCAAATTTTAGGGAAGCATGGGCAGTATGTAAGAACCCAACAAGTATTGATAGAACTCCATGGTTAGAATTTATGATCCAAGATGATTTATTATTCAAGGGGAAGAGATTGTGCACACCTCAAGGTTCAATGCGAGATAATCTTTTGAAGGAGAAACATAGTGGTAGTCTGACTAGTCATTTCGGGTATCACAAGACATTAACACCACTGAGTGAGTGGTATTATTAGCCAAAGATGAGTGTTTACATACAAATTTTTGTGGAGAGATGCAGAATATGCCAGCATGCAAAGTGTTAGGTTGTGGAGCTAAAAGCTTCACTGATGCAAGCAGGGAAGGAGGTTGCGAAGGGTTGCGGAGTGTCACAGACACCGGCGTCGGTCAGGCCAACCGACGTCAGCAGGATAAGGTAGGAAGGCAACTGACGTCGATCAAAATTCGTCCTGCGTCGGCACCCCCCAGATAGACAGGGACTGACGTCAGTCACCTGTGGTTCGAGCTGCGAGTATGTTACAGGCAATTAGTTGACAAACCAAGTGTTTGCATGTCAAGAGCCAAATTTAGACTAGAAGCTGCGGATCTAATTATTGTAATTAGGTGTCTAATTATTGTTTGCATAAGATCTATTTAAGAGACTCATTGGTTGTATTGTAAACTTGAGTGCTAGAGAGTAATAGAGCAATAATATAAGCTCCTTCTGTGTGTGAGGTGAGCAATGGTGTGTTCCTCCTAGTGCCACAGTACCAAGTGTGGGTGCTGGATCGGAGAATCAGCAAGGTTCTTCATGTATGTATGATCTTGGTCATCAGGTGAGCATGGCTACTTTAGGAGATCTACATGGTAAGTAAGATCATTGATTTGCAGGTGTATGTGTGTGCAAGGTCAAGGTTCACAGGTGTGCAGAACCAGATTGATTTGCAAGTGTGCAAAATCAGATAGTACAGCAACACAACAGGGAGCAAAATCAGGTGAGATCTACTTGGAGTACGTTGAGTACTTGTGGAGTGCGTGGAGCACTTGTGGAGTGCGTGGAGCACAGGTGTAAGGTGAACACCAACTCTGTGTTTGAGTTGGGTGTTGGGACCTAAGGGAGAGAGCTTTGAGGGAAGATTTATTGTTTATGCCCTAGAGGTGTGGGAGCCCTAGAGGTGTGTAAGGAAGAAGAACTGTGGCAGCCTTCTTTGTTGTATTTCCTTCTGAAAGAGTTTTAATACAAGTTGTGTATTGTCTCTCATATCATGTGTTATTTCTGAATTCTAGTTACTTGTGTATTCTGGTTAATTTTCGCATATTAAGTTGCTTGGTAATCAATTGTGTGCTTCCGTTATTTATATCCCAACACAAAGGGTAGAAGTCAGAATATTGGACTTTCTCAACCACTACCAATTGTCAGCAAACCATGGGATGCGCTACATATGGACTTTGTGTTTGGTCTACCTCAAATTTAACGAGGTAATCACTCAATTTTTATTGTAGATAGATTTTCCAAAATGGCACAATTTATAGCATGTAAGAAATAAATGACGCCACCCATATTGTTGATTTGTATTTCAAAGAAGCTATAAGGTTGCATGGGTTGCCATTGAGTATTGTGTCTGATAGGGACATTAAATTTGTAGGACACTTTTGGAGAATGTTATGGAATAAGCTGGGTACAATATTGAATTTTAGCTCAGCCTATCACCCATAGACTGATGGGTAAACAGAGGTAGTGAATAGATCTCTAGGAAATTGATTGTGATGCATTATCAGTGATAAGCCCAAATAGTGGGATGTAGCTTTGGCATAAACTAAATTTGCCTATAACAACTCTATAAATATAATTACACGTATGAGCCCCTTTCATATTGTATATGGAAGCAACCCAAGAGGAGTTTGTGAGTTAATAAGAATAGTTGGGCTGAATAGGAGTGTTGAAGGTGAAGAGTATTCCCAAGCCATGCATGATGTACACATGAAGGTAAAGAGGAAGTTAGAAGTAAGTGGGAAGAGATATAAATAATATGTTGATTAGAAGCACATAAAGAAAGTGTTTGAGGAGGGAGACTTAGTATTGGTGCATTTACACAAGGTGCAGTTTCCAAAAGGTGAGTACAACAAGCTCAAAATAAAAAATATTAGACCTTGTAAGATATTATGCAAGTTTTTAGCCAATGCTTACAAAATAAAATTCCCTAAAGGGATAGGTATTTTACCTATCTTTAATGTTTAAGACATGTACCCATTTGTTGAGGGCTACACAAGTGGAGAGAACCAGGATGGAGATCTTTCAACCATTTATTAGAGAGCAAAAAAACCTGAGGGAGAAAAAGAAGAAATCATAGACATTAGAATCAGCAAGAGCAATAGGAATAAAGACTATTATGAGTATTTGATCAAGTAGAAAGGGCGTGTAGTAGAGGATGCAACTTGAATGCTTGAATCTAAAGTTGTGAAAAGGGGAAAATCAATTGAGGAGCTCACAACAAATCCATGAGCAGGAGCTCATGTTCTATTTAATCTGGGTGTCTGACGCAGGGGCACACATGGGATTTTGCAATCCTGTGTCATTCAAAAAAAGGAAAATATTTAATTTTTATTATAATTGTTTTATCTTGCTCTAACAACTATCATTCTAAACAACGAAGTGTTTTTAGGAGTTTGTCCTCCTAAAAATAGACTTTGTTGAAACTACCCTGCGTTATAGTTAGTTCTGTTTACATTACATGCTTGTTTTGAGGGACAATAAACTGTTGTGGAAGGATGGGATTTTGGTAGTAGTAGGGTATTATTTTATGTTGGAAAAAGAAAGGGATGACAATAATAGATATCAAGAAAAGGAGTGCAGTTCTTTGAAGAAGACGAAAATTGATGTGTTCCCTGTCTTGGATTGATAATCGAAGGTTGTACTAGTTGTTATTTACTAGGAATTCGAGATTTAATAATGATTCAGTTGTGTTTATTTGATCCTTGTTTTGTATCAACACTCTAAGTTATTGTATGATATCTGCATGGTGTTCTCTCTATTGGATTTTGCAAAAATTGACTACACCAAAATCTAAAGGAGCATTGGGTAAGAAAAAGCTATTTTGAAAAGATTATTAAAATGAATATTAATTTATTGTTACTTAATACTTCATGTATATAAGGTGACTGTGCTTTTGAAAAGATTATTAAAATGAATATTAATTTATTGTTACTTAATACTTCATGTATATAAGGTGAGACACAGTCAGCGGTCATGAGTTTCAAGTAAGGTACGATTATGGATTTACACTCGTTCGCTTTATAGAATCTCACTTTACCAAAACAACAAATTACATTCATTATAATGTAACTTGCACCTTTAGAACAACTACTAGTTGATATTTATGTTACATACTAACTAATATTCATCTATTTATAATAGACGATACAAAATTCCTTACTCTTTCAAAACAAAATCGATAGAATAAACCCCTTCTTACTCTTAGAAAGATATTTTTCGATATGATTGAAGTCATTCCATCAAAGATTAATGAAACATCTCACCTATAAAAAATAAAATGGAGTGGTCCCTTGAATTGAACCATGTAATCACGATTATGTAAGACTTGTTTTTGCTTGCGACCAAAGGATAGAATAATCGATTTTACTGTGGTTGATGTTAATTGCCTTTCTTTTGAGCACAGTAAGCTCCTAGCAATCCATAACCACTCCACCATGAGCCACGTGGTGAGGTCCACCAAAAATCTACTCAAACCATTATTTATGACAAACCCTAATGCTATGAATGATACTTCCACCTAACATGGCCCACCTGCAGTAAACCTGTTCCAATACTGAGAAAACGTGATATCACACCGTCAGCCTCACCCTCACCTTTTACTGTTTTTATTCTAAAATAGGGTCCAATTACATTTGCAGTGACGCGATGTGGTATACAAAATATTTACAGAAGGTGTTTGAGTTGACGTGCGGTAAAATCGATTTACCTTCGCTTTATCGAAGTGGCGCACAGCTCTCTCTTTTTTTAATAGTGTTCCGAGGAACAGATGTACTGTGAAAGAGATGGGCCTTTGAAGGGTTCGGCCATTGCATCCTTCATGTCTGAAATTTACATCAAATTCTGCACGTCCATGCTTTTCTTGTTAAAAATCGCCAGTTTTTGGCGTCAAATCCTCCAAATTTAGTGGAGTTTGAAGTCGTTAAGTCGAATCCAAGCTCTAACCCGGAAAACGCTCCAAATTTAGTTGAGTTTGTGGTCGATTGGTCGAATCCAAGGTTTTGCATAAAGATAGTCTCAAATTTTGCAGAAATGTCGAGAAATGTCAAATGTGAACTCATGGACATGCTTCTGTGAAGGATCCAGTCATTTTAACGAAATTTGACCGTTAGCTGTGGTTTTGGCGAAGAATTTAGCGGGGTTTTGAGATTGCCTAGGTTCTGAAAATAATTTGAGGTTTTTTTTGGCCAGAGTTAAGTTGCTATTTACCTTTTGGCGGATAATTTAGAGGTTTTGCTTTTTTAGAATTCTGGTGGAGTTTGGAGGAGGTTTTTCAGGCAAAGATGGCGAGTGCATATGGAGATTATAGCCATAAAATTGATTATGTATTTAAGGTGGTTGTGATTGGAGACTCTGCAGTTGGAAAATCGCAAATACTGTCAAGATTTGCAAAGAATGAGTTCAGCTTGGACTCCAAATCTACAATTGGAGTAGAGTTTCAGACGAGGACACTTGTTATTCAAGATAAGACTATTAAGGCACAAATATGGGATACTGCCGGTCAAGAGAGGTTCGCCAATTCTTTATCTTCGCTTATTTCTATTTCTTGTTTGAAATAATGCTCTGTTTCTTCGTTTTTTTTTCTTTTTTTTTTCAAAGAGTCATTTTAGGAAAATAGATATGAAATTTTAATGTCTTGTTGGTAATTCAATAGCCATGCAGTTTTTTTTGGTAAGGTTTTCAGAAATGTTTTGATATTTATATATGAAGTAAAATCTGTTGAGATATGTAACATTAGCGATCTTAGCAGTCAACCTTTTCAAGATGTTTTGAATGGTGTGTTTTTTATTACAGTGTTTACTTTGGCTTTGATGTCTTTACGTTCCTGCAAATGACAGCTATTTTCTGGATATTTTCTATTTTTTGGTTTGGGAAAGTGATCAGCTCAAGGCACGGCACCACGGGAGCTATATAGAGCAGGTTATGATAAGTTATACTATACTCAGAGGCCGAGGGAGAGGAAAGGCCTTGGCCAAATACCATCTATATCGATGTATAGTTAAAATGTCGATCGAGAGTACCAATGAGTCGGTAGGGGAGCATAAATTAAGGTCAGTCGTAGGAGTGAGAGAATAGGCGTGCGGCCTCTAAAATTGAATTGGGTTGTGATCTGAAAGTTTAGGTTGGAATATAAATGCTGATGAAATAGTTATTTGTTTGAAGTAACTTCCAGGTAAAAATAGATTTTCTTTTTATTTTTATGTTACACATGATCACGTTGAGTTACTCTCCAAAGTTGGGGAAACCATAATGAAAATATAGAGATTTGGATTATGAATCATAGAAATAAATTGTAATGCAGAGGTTTGGTAATTTCCAATCATTGTGTTATTCTGATTTTCTTTTAGATTCCCTCAATTATTTCCTCCAATTTGAAGATTTCCTTTTAACGGAAAAGGAGAGCTGATCTCAAACAGGACAGAAAGGGCAGCTTCATTATTCGATCCGTGAACTGTTTCACTTTGCTTTTTTTTAAATTTCTTTTTACCATCAAATTATACGATGAGGCTGAATTTGGAATTTTCTTCTCTTTGGTTTGATAGATTTTTTCTATTTTTTATTTTTTCTTCTTTTTAGTTTGATAGATTTTCTTTATTTTGGAGGAGATTTTTCAAAACCCATGGGCCCGTAGTAATGAGAAGTATTTGTTCTCCAACAATTTGGAGAAAATAAAAGTTCAAGTCGTCTCAAATATACTTTTTGTTCCACTGGCAAAGGTGTGCAGCATTCGGTGTATAAATTTTACGGAATTTAATAATTCCGTACGGCTAAATTTGTTAGTCCCCAAAACAAGAATTAGAAATTTTTGTGAAGTTTCAAAACGTCTATCCATTTGTGACACTACATTGTGATTGAGATTTCAGTTAGCTGATCTATTATGATGTTGTTCTAATGGAAAGTGGACTCCGGTTTAAGTTAACCGAAGCACACTAAATTAAGGTGGAAATAAAATAATCAAAGTAAATATTAAATGTGCAAAAAAAAAAATTAAGATATTTAGAATTTGTCAAAGTTTTTAGAGAAATATTTAAATTTTGATTTGTACGTGTATTTTTGTACGCTGAAAATATTTGGAAATAAGGTGGAAGTAGTCTAAGAGAACTAAGGTTTGATTTTTGGTCCGCCTTGTTGATCAAAAACTTATCTCAAAATTTCTAGTTGAGTTGCGGATCTCCCAAAATTATTGCTTCTTCCTCCAAACCCTAATCAGCGACCTTGCAAGAACATTAAAAATAGGAATAGTTATGAGGGCCCTACCTCAATCATGGAGTCTAGCAAACAACCTAATGCAATATGAATATCTCGGCGCTTATTTTTATCAAAAAAGATGCACGATTAATAGATTCT
Source organism: Torreya grandis (assembly GCA_037957365.1). Classification (NCBI taxonomy): domain Eukaryota; kingdom Viridiplantae; phylum Streptophyta; class Pinopsida; order Cupressales; family Taxaceae; genus Torreya; species Torreya grandis. The sequence continues at coordinate 3,338,713 of JARHVA010000707.1, read as the reverse complement.
ATATACTCTTTCACTAATCTTTCAACATTTTGTACTAGAAGTGCATACACTTCAATATATGACACTAGTGATAAAAAATAAAATGTATCCTCACATATGAATTCCAATCTTTATTCATGCATTAGCATACTTGTGTATATATAGACTTATTAAATTCAAATTAAAACCTTATTAGCACTTAACCTAATAATAAAAAAGTGGGAAAACCTAAAAACAAGGCATAATAAACCATCACAATTAAGCACAAGGGTCACAAAAAACCCACAAAAATAGGTGACCAAAATAGTGGGGTTTGATTTTGGTCATCAATCTTGGAGAGAAAAATCTTTAAAAAAATGTATTGGATATTTTAGGAACCTCTAAAGTGGTATTAAGGAAAATAAATAATTAATCTATAAATTTTTAAATGTCTCAAATTGAATGATGATATTTTCCCTGACCCAAATAAAACAAAAAATAAAATTGTAAGGAAAACATAAAACAAGAAGAGACAATACCAAACCTAAAACACATTAATAACTTATAAAAATCATTAAAATAATTATTTATAAAAATCATCTTTGTGTAACTTGAACACACATTAATAAATTAAACAAATAAAATCCAAACAATAACAAGAACCACCCAGTGGTTTTGTACTTGCACGATGAAGGAGAATAGTCACCACGAATAAATGGCTTGTGATCTTCAAGGATTTATATAAGATTGCACAATAAAAATCGAATACAAAAGCACTTGCAAGGTCAAATACATGATCACAATTACAATGACAAGTGATAATTTAGCTTCAAAACGACACCAAAGAAACAAAGTGTGATTGCCCAGAAGATGAATCCTATAAAGCTACCCTCAAATCAGTTTGCGTAGGTCTCACAATAACTCTGACAACAAAGTGTGGCAACAAAACTTTTATATTTCACATGGCTACCTTCAAATCAATGTGCGTAGGTCTCACAATAAATCTAGGATAAAGATAAAAATATTACAACTTAGTCATGCGTCTATTGACTTTGAAAGCTTCATAATAAAGTAGTTTTAAAATCTTTAAAACCACATTTCCAATGGCAAAATGTTGTTTTCTTCAATTTACAATATTAAGTTATAAAAATATATGATTGACCGTCTAAGTTTGGAATTTTAACATCAAGAGAAACATCAATTCACATTTTGGCCACTAAACATACATAATAATTGTAAAGTTTTTTTTCTAATAATATTAATTATAAATTCAAAATTATCTTTAAATTGATTAGAAATTCAAATTTATCTGTAAAATTAATTTTAAAGACAAATTTGACTTCAAAATTGTTTAAATGAATTAATTAAACACAATAAATGAAGAATTACTAATTTAATCATAAAAACTTTTTACCTGACTAAATAAGTTAAATAATTACAAAACAATTAAAAATGCTTTTAATAATTCAATGTCAAATGATATAATATTTATTTATAATAGAATAAATATATAATATAAATATATACATAATAATAAAGATAAATCAACATATTCATTATATTCATATTATTATTTACTTGAGAGCATCAATCATTAGAACTAAAAATAATTGAAAAACAAAAAAATGTAGTTTCAATTTTAAACAATTGAAAAAATGAAAGTGAGCAAAAATATCTGATGACAAGTAATTGTAAGTATGCAATGAAAAATAAATGTGTAATTGATGTTCTTTGATTTTAATAAAATAATTGTGAGAGTTGCTTTTGGTTTTTCTTTTATTATTATTATTATTATTTACTAAAGTCCAAATTTAACCTTCTTAAAATTAAAAAATGTGCATATTTGGTTACGTCAGGATCAGCACCCTTAAGGTGAAGGGTGAGTAACGTGGCACAGAAAGAATAGTTACTCGATAATATTTACTTAAATGCCAGACACTGATGACATGCTTTGTGTGGATTCTCTCTTCCAAATTCAGTAGAGGCTCTTTATTTGGATTTTCTCCTCCATATTCAGCAGCACAGCATTGTGAAACCCAGGAAAACCAAAATTTCACACCCAATCCCCTAAGAGTTCACGGGTTCAACTCTGAATGAGCACCTACGAGAGGAAGCAAGGGCAGACAGGTGAGTCAGTAGACTTCAAATATTAGAAGAGGAAAAAAATATTGGGCACACACTTCAACCAAATTTAACTGCAAAATTACATACAAACAGATCACAGAATTTGTGAATTCGTATATCATAAACAACGGAAAAGGGGAGGCGTTGGATATGATGAAAATTGGACAGTATTTAATGCTTTGCTGCAGTAAAGGAAATAGATTGCAATGAATGCGATTGCTTTTTGAATTGCATTGCATGGCTATAGAAACATAAATTTATGTTCTTTAATTCTAAAGTAGAATTCTACACAAATTATCCGAAAGAGCTTCCGCATGATTAATTTAATACAATTGTGTTCTTTAAAAGTAAACTTTTACACAAATTATCCAAAAGAGCTTCCGCAAGATTAACCTAATCCGGTACCAATGGGCAGGAAATTAAATATATGCAGGTAGAGAACCTTGATCAGTTGTTCGGAGTATGCATGTGGCTGGCTAGTATATGAGGTTAGTTGCATACGATTCAGTTTGTTAATAGCTGTTGATGTAGTCATTGCCAAACACCATACAAGACAAGGCACCCTTCAATTATGCTACATATCTTGGGATACGGACTACACATACATTCTCCTGTGTCCTCCATGTATTTTACCACCTGTAATATAAATTCAGATGTATTTATTTATTAATTAAGTGTTTGTGAGGGAGGGCTGTGGCTTAGCCATCAGTAATTCAAGTTGGCTCCCCAGTAAATCTGGCACTATAATTATTTGTTTACCAACCTAATATTTAAGTTGGGTCACAAATTTAAATTGGCTCCCCAATAAATCTGGCACTATAATTATCCATTTACCAACCAAAAAAAAAGAAAAAGTACTTATGAAACTAGCCTGTTGTCTGTTCAGACATCATTCTGTTTCTGAACGGTACAAATTTAAATATAAGTACAAAATTTTCATTTTTGAAATGAAATGAAACGAATCGATTTTAATTAGTCCACCAGATCTACTGGTCTAATTGACAACGCTTCTGAATTCAAACTTCACTCTCTTCACGCATCATTCTGTTCTTTTAACAGTACAAACGTAAATAAAAGTACAAAATTTTCTTTTTGAAATGAAATGAAACGAATCGATTTTAATTAGTCCACCAGATCTACTGGTCTAATTGACAACGCTTCTGAATTCAAAATTCACTCCATTCGGTATTTGAAAAAGTCTTTATAATGAACACAACTTTCAATTTTCAGGGAATTGCAGGTATGGCCCCATACAACCACATAAAGTGATTATTAAGGTTTTGACATTATGATCCTTATTTTACTTTTTGGGCTCAACTAACTGGTGTGAGGATGGCATGTACACCTGTTACTTGAGCCACTTTGCTTTTGAAATAGAATGAGGGTGGCCTACACTTTAAGCAAGACACATTGACCGTTTGAATGGTTCGGCCATCGGATCTTCCACGCTAAATTTCTCCATCAAATCTGCACACGTTGATGCTCGATGTTTTTTAAAGTGTAAAACGGGGATCTTTTTTGCGAGGACTTCTCCAAGTTTAGCGGAGTTTACTGTCCTTTGGGCGAATCCCAGCCTTGGCAAAAAGATAGCCTCAAATCTTGCAGACAAGTCAAATGCGAGCTTACTCCTATGTTTTGTATAGGCTTTACTGATCTTCAGCGAAATTTGACCGTTTATTGTGATATTCTATTATTTTTTCGTGGAGTTTTTGGGTTATCTGGAGATTCAACCTAAATTGCTTTCGATTATTTGGCACAAATTTCAGAGGTTCCTTATTGGACTAGAAATCTGGCGAAGTAGGTATCTTTAAGTAAAAGATGGCAAGTGCATACGGAGATTATAGCCACAAAATTGACTACGTGTTTAAGGTGGTTGTGATAGGAGACACTGCAGTTGGAAAATCCCAAATGCTGTTGAGGTTTGCAAGGAATGAGTTTAGCTTGGACTCCAAGTCCACAATTGGAGTGGAGTTTCAAACGAAAACAATGGTGATTGAAGATAAGACCATTAAGGCACAAGTATGGGACACTGCCGGTCAAGAGAGGTTTACCATTTCTATAACTTACTTTCTACTTTGTCTTTGCTTCAAATAATGCTTATTTTCTGCATCATTTTGAACCAGTCATTCACAAGCAAGAAATATAAAAATTGTTTTATGTTATTGTTGGTATTTCATTAGGCCTCCGGTGTTTTAAGGGCTTAGAGCATTGTTTTATATTTAGCTTCAAAAACAGTTTATTTATAGATATAGCGTTGGCGATCTTAGCGGTATTGAAAAACTTGAAATACCTTTTTGTCTTTCCCTTTTTTCTATTATCGTTGATCACTATGAGTTTGTCCTCAAAGTTGACAAATGCACAATGAAAAACTGTTATGAATCGTCTTCTGATATATGAACATTATTCTGTTGCCTTTTTATTTCTCTTTGTAATAAAATTATAGGATTAAGCAGAGGGGGTGGGGGAAGAGCGGCGGAGACAGACTCTGAAAGTCTTCTTGGTTTGAAAGCTTTTATTTGTTCTAAAAGGGATTTCAAATATGGCGTCTGATCTAGAAGTAAAATGCTAGATTTAGAAGACCCTAAAACAATGAGAAACGTTTGCTATTGAAAAATTGAGAGAAAATTGAAATTTCAGGCCGCCCTGAATGCCCACCAGCTCACTGGCAAAGCTGTGTAGAATTGGGGATCTTGATTTGCAAAGTGCCTATGTCAAATGTGTTAGGGTCCTAAACAGAAATGGAAGTGACAAAATGTCAACCCATTGGCCACATTAGCATGCTGTGAACAAGTTTCATCAGTTGGTTGTTTTGTTATGGTCTGTTGAAATAGATGAAAGATGTAACTGGCTGGCCTATCAAGAAAGGGGGAAAAAAAAATATATAATGTCGAATCTTCCAAAGCCGGACAAGGTAACCGGAAAATAGATTCATTATAGTACTCTGTCAACAGGAAATGCTCAAAGCAGTGGACATGGGAGTTAAAGAAATGACTGCCATGCCCAAGTCTATAGGCAAGTAAAATTCTTATGTTCTTGTTCAATCCATTGATCCAACTGACCTAGAAGTTTCATTAGGTGCATCTTGTTATTGTATAATACACAGGCCTATCCTATATAACTTTGTGTTTTCTTTTTTTCTTTGGCAAAGGTGACATAAGTATGTTTTGTCAAGTGTTCCATGTGGTTGGCTACAAATTACAACATTATAGATAGAATAGGAAGCAGAAAGTTGTCGATAATGTCTACTGATCCGAGTTTTGAAAGCATGGTGCTTGCAGATTTGATGACAGAAAATTTGCAGATTTGGATTCGTAGCTTACTTACCTGCCATTTATTTTTAGACCTGAACAGCAGATCTCATGTGGGGCTTGTTTTTTTTTGTCTGGAACAGATACAGAGCAGTCACTAGTGCCTACTACAGAGGTGCTGTCGGTGCAATGTTGGTATACGACATAACCAAGCGACAAAGCTTTGACCATGTGGTGAGGTGGCTTGAGGAGTTGAGAGGCCATGCAGACAACAATATTGTTATTATGCTGATAGGAAACAAATGTGATCTCGCTGACAAGCGTGAAGTGCCTACAGAAGACGCACAAGAATTTGCTCAGACAGAGGGTTTGTTCTTCTTTGAAACATCAGCACTAGATGCAACAAATGTGGAAGCTGCATTTGTGACAGTCTTGACTGAAATATACAAGACAATAAGCAGAAAAGTCCTCACTCCTAACGAAGAACAAGGAAATGGAAATGCAGCATCATTGACAGGCACTAAAATTGTTCTTCCAAGCCCAGTGCACGAGATCAATGTCAAGAAAAACAACTGTTGTAACTTAACTTAGGTATTCATTGTTTCACTAATGCTCAGCTTACCCCCATCCCTTAGATATCGGTTTGCATTTTCTGTCATCCTTAAGGCAGTGATTAGTTTCCAGAATAGTTCTTTATTTATGGTGCCGGTTTAGATTCTAAATTTTTGTTCCGAGAAACCTTTGGTTTTATACTGGTGAGTGCATTGTAATTTGCTGCAGTAGTCTGTTCCTCTTTTTGTAAAGTGTTGTTATACATTTCTAGTACACAGAAGATGACTCGTTTCTAGTAACAGAGTTTTTCAATGTTACTGATATTTCTTTGGTTACTGTATTAAGGATTTCTAAATTAGCCATATATTGTCATTATAAAAGAGCTTATCACGTTTTCTGAGATATGGCTGCAATGTTTCAGATCTTGTTTGTGTGTGGGGGATCTGTTGCAGGATTTGAATCAGATTGTAAAATCTTTCCACTGAACAGCTCTCGTAATATTTTTTTAGTTTACATGATGTTTAACAAGGTCAGTTTTGTTTTTATATTTTAGTTGTGGTATGTCCATTTCTGATTAATTTTTAAGATTTGTCTCCAACTATGCATACTGAAAATTCTGATTATAATAAAGGGAATTTTGAATTAATCAGATATCCTAGTTCCTATCTACGATTAACACGGATGATAAGTAGTTGTTTAGGAAGATTTGCCATGATACTCATTCTCTGAAATGGCCTTATTTTTCCGATTGGATTCTTCAACTCTAGTCCTTATTTCCAATCAGATGTGGAACAATGATTTTGGAGCTTTCTGTGGGCAGAAATAACGCACCTTCCTTGAAATTTTCCAGTGGTCTGAAAAGGTTTCCCAAAAAAATAGACATTGATGTAGTTTTTTCTTTTATTATTTTAGCTTTTAAAATATTTCTACTTGCACCAAGAAGGTCTACCGGTCCTATTTCCTGGATTTTCTCTGTTGTTATGTTCAGCAGATCATAGTTCATTTGAGTAGTTACGCATTACCTGGAGTGTTAATGCCTATTTCAAGTGCGAACTTTGTGATGATGTAATAAGAGAGTCTTAGAATTAGTGCTGCTAGTCACTGATTTTGTTTACTTCACGATGAATAAAGTCGGTTTAACCTGCAGAAATTTTATCAAATTGGCAAATTTGCCTCTCCTGTCAAGGTTATACGTAGATAACAGATACCTTCTGTAACAGGGCTTTATTGTTTGGCTTTAATTGCTATCCAAGCCATGGAATCCAGCTCTATGTATTTTGGATTCAAGTCCTATTTTCTTCAGACTACCTGTTGGTGCAAAGCTCTGAACATTTTGTGTTTGAATTGAGTGGAATTGGTTTGCATCTAGTACATCAAGTTGATATTCTGCCCACTGATCCAAAGGGTGTACTTTAAACCCACTATTTTACACTCAAGAGTACCCCATTGTTTTGGTCGTTGAAAGACAGCTCATAAAGACCAAAGATCTTAGGTCTTTATCCTGGAAGAGACAAGCGAACAGCTGTTCATTCCAAATTTCTACAATGCTCTAAGGGAAACCCTAGGCATGTTCATGGGGGGGCATCATAAGACCACTAAGGCAACATCATTCTTAGTTAAGCCATAGGACTGGACTGCACCACAAATAATATTGCAGAGCTTATGGCCTTTACTCACGGGTAAATATATGCTTTTCTTGGATATCAATAACCTTAATGTGAAATAGGATCAGTATTACTATTAATGGAAAACAGGTGTTTTGATGGAAAGTGTACAAATAGGGTTATAGGATGGCAAAAGTACACTAAACCAATAAAACAGGATGCACAAGACAACTGTGACTTGAGTACAGTAATATAGTAATTGAAAACATATCTTAATTGTGTAAAACAGAGGATTAGTATTATTAGAATTTGATAAGAGGGGGTCTTAAAGAAAAACTTGGATTATGACTTCCTTATGCATTGTCGGAGGCTAAAAGTGACTGAGCATTGGGCTTGAAGCAGTCTTGAAGCAGATTCATAAATTTGGTATGGATCAGAGAAGTCTTAGAAAAATGGTCAAAATCAAAGTGTTGATGTTGGTCAGTTAAGATGATCCTGGTCAGATGATATCAAAATCTAATGAAACTTTGTGAACTCCTTTGTCTGTGTATATTGTTCATATTATGAGCATCCTCTATTGTTGCATGTGTAAGAAATCAATTCTACTCTGAAATTGAGTTTGGGCAATCTTGATAGCAGTTGACACCATTGGAGAAATTTTGAGATGCTCTTGAACATCCATGTGATCTTCTTAGGAAGCTAGAAATCCCCTTTTGGACCCATAATATATTATTATTAATGTTCAAATTTTGGAAAACCCAGATGGATGCAACCTTTTTAGAAAAACACTTAAACTTCAAAGTTAAAGCCAAAACTCTCACTTAAATGTTTTTTTTTGGAAGCTCAACCTTATCTCACATGTAAGGATTCAAACACATGAAAAGTTTGACAAAATTGGTACAATTTGAAAGTAGAAGATAGATATAAATTGACTACACTTAAATGTATTTTTTTAAGTTCAACATTATCTCGCATGTAGGGATTCAAATTCATGAAAAGTTTAACAAAATTGGTACATTTTCAAAGGAGAAGAAGATAGATTTAAATTGACTACTTTTAAGGAGGTCAACATAATATCACATCTAGGGATTCATATACATGAAAAGTTTGACAAATTTGGAATAATTTTAAAAGAGAAGAAGATAAATTTAAATCTACTAGTTGAAGTAAAACATGCAAGTTTGCATACAAATGGATTTTATATTGCTCTGATGAACCTCTATGACGATCATTTTGCATCTCCGATTCAGTATCAAACTCTCAATTGAACCTCGTTCAACTTTATTTTTCTCACCTAACTATGGCAAATAGCAACTTTATCAGAGTCGGTTCTAAGCCTAAAGAGCTCTTGTACGGAGGTGAGCAAATGTTATCAGTCCTTCAATCATGAAGCTCACAACCCTCTCCTTGAGTTTTCAAAAATCCCTATGGGATCACCCCATTTTTAGAGACTAGTTATCTTCTAAGAAGGTGGCATAGATGATACACATTCACCTAAATCATGAGGGCATAGAGCTATCTGAGTGCTTCCACCAACACCATCTCTCTAGGCAAGGACATGTCCACATTTATTTGTCATTTCCATGCATTTCCAATTTCAATGAGCTAGGTGTTATGATTTCCCATGATATCAAGCTTATTTTCCATAATGTAATAGTTAGATTTGCTTTTGCTTTGCTAGCATAGATCTTAGTTGCACTCGATTTAGTCTAATTTTCTTAGTTAAGCTACTTAAGTTGTTTAGGCTATAATGTTCATTTGCTCGAGTTGAGAAATAACCACCTCTTTGAGTCTATTTCGAGCCTAGAGAGCTCTTGCGTAGAGGTGAGCAAAAGCTCTCGGTCCTTGATGACTAAGCATGCAACCCTCTCCTTGAGTTTCCAAAGAGCTATGTGGGATCACCGCTTTTCTAGAGATTAGCTATCTTTTCCAAGAGTTTAATTTTCTTAGTGAAGCTCCAATAAGTGTTTAGGCTATAAGGTTCATTGTGCAATGCACATTGAAAAGTGGTGGGTCATTATAGATAAACACTATAGATGTAATCAACTATTTAAACATAAAATTTTGCTTTGATATCACACAACTACTTATATAGAAAAAATAGCGCGTGAATCTTGTATAGATTATCATAAATGTTCATTGTTGGTACAACAATCTAGTTTCTGAAACTTCTTCCCTTGCATTTGAGCAAAATCATCAACAGTTATAGTATGCTAGATTGTATTCATTTGGATAGTGTCAATAGACCTTATAGAGTGGCTTTGTAAGGCATATTTATTGGGATTGGAAGGATCCCTTCTAGTCTCATCTTAAATGTCCATTATTAGTACAACAATCTAGTTTCCAAAACTTCTTCCCTTGCATTTGAGCTTAGAGTCGTCAACAATTATAGTATGTTAGATTATATTCATTTGGAGTGGCTTTGTAAAGGAGAATTATTGGGATTGGAAGGATCCCTTCTAGTTGTTGAGACATGGACCAGCTAGGACTCGAACCTAGGACCTTCCATATGTTGTTGGAGTGCTCTACCACTGAGTTACTGGCCCCTTTTGGACTAGTCCATCTTCGGTCCGAGTGTGGCTTAACACCAACACCCCCCCTTAAGCTACACCTCTCGTGTGCTTGGGGCTCCTAGCCTGGGCCTGGCTCTGATACCATGTTGAGACATGGACCAGCTAGGACTCGAACCTAGGACCTTCCATATGCTACAAGAGTGCTCTACCACTGAGCTACTGGCCCCTCTTGGACCAGTCCATCTTCGATCCGAATGTGGCTTAACAACACTAGTCTCATCTCTACCACATTTGGTTTGATTCCAACTAAATTTAAAATGGTCTTTGAAATCTTATAAAAAGTTAACAAAAATAATATCAATATTGTATTACTTCATTGAAAACAATATTGTAATATCAAAAAAAAATCATGGTTTCTATAATACATGTTTTCATATCAAAAATCAAATAGGTCTTAACATTGTGTTGAAATTTTTCAATCCTTTTACTAACTTAAAACATTTTTCCTATTTGATTGCACAAGAAGCACTATATTCAAATCTAAGATGAAAAGTTCTCCTAAAATCATTTTTGGTGTCTCATCGACACATAAAAATAAAATATTTTCATAAAATCAATTTTTGGTGTCTCGTCTACATAAGAAAAGAAAATGTCTTATAAGGCTTTCAAATGAATGACATTTCGAGGGGAAAATAAAGCCTTCTTAATCTTTCACCAAAATTCAGACGGACATAAATGATATCACATGGTATCGGAATGGAAAATGCCCAAGCATTGATAACATGTTGGTAAAGAATGTACAATTTGCATATCCTCCTCACATGGTATTGTTGAAGCTCGACCATGTTAACAAGCCGTAATTTGAAGATAAACAATTAATGAGCTTTAAACATATATCATTTTATAACCAACAAATTTCATTCATATTGACATGATATTTTTAATCAACTATTGGCTCTATGGACAAGAAAATGACAAATAACACCAAGTTTTAACGAGTGCCAATTTTTATTTCTCACAAAACTCTTAAGAAGGTGATCAAATCAAAAAAGAGCACAATCAATTCTAACCAACGTAGAGGTGTATATCTAATCCCTTGTTATATCAGTGTGGCATGTAAATCCACCCATAAAAGATTCAATGAACACAACATGGATCTTCCTCTTGGCAAGACAATTAAACCAGCTCTAACAAATCTCTCTTCTTCTACTTTGTCACATTTGTATTGAAGATACAATGGTCATTGCAAAGGAGATCCACACTGTGCACAAGTTTATGGAAGTTGTGGAACAATTTGAATAGAAATGATAGACTATTTTTAAGTAAATCAAATTGAACTATCATCCATAATCTTAATATTAGGTCCACTTATGGATCCATGATTTGAATGTCATAACTATTTACATTAAAATTTTCAAGTTTCCACAATCCATAATGTTATAAGTAAGAGCTTGTATGGAAGCTCTTGTTTATTACTTACATTATTAATTAATATAAACAACTAGTGTCATCGATTTTGGTATAATTGCTTGCATCATTTATATAGTGTGATAAGTGAATTAATTGATTAATTAATTTTTGTTTTGTGGGCCTTCTCAACAACTTGTTAATATTGAGTTATCGATAGTAAGAGCTCTAGTTGTAATATTATTCTTCATTTATCCACAAACCGTGACCCAAAAGGTCAATATCTATCTTTTTTTACACAATATTTTTTCTATAGGTTATATCTTATCAATATCATGAACTGTGGCAACATAAAATCATTAATTATATATACTTAATTCAATTAGTTTGTATGATATAAGATGGTGTTATCTCTTAATCTACTAGTTAGGCCTAAACAACCACTTAATAAGGAATTTCGATGTCACGTCTTTGTCTACAAACGTTTTTTACAAGAAGCTCTCTTTTTCCAAGAAGGTATCTTTTCAATATCATAGACTATGGGAACTTAAAAATTTTAATTAAATGTATTCAATTCAATTATTTTGTATGTTGATATAAGATAGTGATGCCACAGTCCAACGAGCTTGGTTGAGTGGTAAAGACCAAACATTACCAAAACAATGTTCCAAGTTCAAATCCCCCTAATAACCACTGGGTAGGGTCCTAACATTAATAAGAGTGTAAAATTGCATATATTTTGTGTCCTAGGAAGTGAACCCACATTTGTGTCCCACTAGGCAAGGGTCCCGCCCACCCTCACTTAATCAACAAAAAGAATAAATGATCTTCGTCTTGGCAGGGCAATGAAATTAACTCTAGCAACAAATCCCTCTTCTTTTATTTTGTCACATTTGTATTGAAGGTACAATGGTCGTTGCAAAGGAGATCCACACATTAAGCAGGACAATGAAATCACATCTAGCAACAAACCCCTCTTCTCCTACTTTGTAACAATTATATTGAAGATACAATGGTCATTGCAAAGGAGATCCACACACTGAGCCAAAAATTATTGTAGCACCCTCTCATGCTAATCCAAAACCAACCATAAAATTTGTCTTTTCTTTAAGTTATTTAAACTTATGTAAAGCTTTTGATCCCAATGCTAATTATACTCACCAATCAGAGTCCACCCCTAAGCACAATGGTAATATTGCAATTATACTCATAATTAATCCCATCAGACTAATATTGAAAAATGATCGAATTAGTCTCGGTTTATTTCACCAAAAACATATGAGGTTATATTTCCAAGAGGCAACCTCAACCATGTTGCTCAAAAGTGAATTCCAACCCCGCCATCAGATTTAGATCACCTTAAACCCCATGAAGCGACTATAAAATTGTTTAAATTGGGAACTAGATGTCCAATCCTCATTTAGCTTGTGGGTCACTGATTAATAAATATTATTTTATTGCATTTCAAACTCTATTATTATTCACATTGTCACAATATAATGCCATGGTTAAGTGCCACAAAACCACAAATTGGGGTCATGAACTCTACATTATACAATATAATGTATCTACATGGCCACCAAATAGGGTCTCAATACCCTTTATTACATAAAAGGTGGTTACCGCAATAGCCACGTGGCCTCTCCATAATTGTATGACTAATGCAACCATTTTATTCACATATGTGCTCCAAAAATTAAATCAAGACTCATAATATAACGCATCTACAGACACAATTAAACTTCTTCCAAACCTCTACAAGGGGAGGTCGAGTGCAAGACTCTAGGAAAGTGATGTGTGTCATGATTACATGTAGTCTACACTTTAACCAAAATAAATTTCAAGTCATAATGGTAGTCATTGAGGTCACAAGTATGTGAAATCCACATAATCACAGAGTTCTCAGAATACCACTAAGTTTACGAAGTTCATAGAATCCACATATAAGTATCCACAGTTTTGATTCACTTATAATAAACTAATAATAACTAGTGTCACATTCAATGCCAATATGGTAGTGGGTCCACCATACCCACGTGGCCACCAAGTCACCTATAATGATCACAATACTCTTACAAATAAGTCTTTTGAAAAGTTCCCTTGGCTCCCTCTTAAATAAATATTAATGCCACAACTGCGACCTAAGCCATACAACTATTTTTACATTAAATCGGATTCCATGTTTATTAACATGTGACCTAAGTTGCCTCAATAAATCCGAACCATCCATGTGCCTCCATCATGCAGTCTCGAGGTCATAGACTGACAAGGCCCACTTTCAATGTTCACTTACTCTTGTAGACTTTGTGGATGAGATGAATTCACAAGCCACTTTTATACCCACTCAAATTAGAATGCTTTTCATTCTTTTACATACCATGGCCACATGGTGGAACCCTGTGTAGTGTGCCCTCGTTGGGATCCACATTTTCTTCGTCTTCCACCTTTACACATGACAACCAAAATGATTTCATGAAGTCGTAGAGGGCATAGGGTCCATAGTGTTTTCTTAAGAGTGAATACTCCATGTAACAAGATTTTTATTAAGTGGCACAATCATGGAGAAAGCTCCCATGGTGGTCACAACTTATCATGAAGTATAAGTTTATAATATATCATACTAATTTAATAATAAAGATCAGGGCACTTTATACCTCCCACACTAAGTATGTGTAGAGTTTTCAAAACATCCATGTGGTCGCAAGATCACCGAATACAATCACAATACTCTTAAATATATAAGAGTCTTCATAATGTTCATGTGACCCCCACTTAAATAAAATCTAATGCTACCACTATGACTAAAGTTATATGGCTATTCACGCATTATGATGGATTTTATCTTTCCACTTTCCTTCAATCACAAGCTTCCATATTTGTCTCGATGTATTTTTGTCTATGCACATGTGGATATATGTCCATTTCGAAAATAATGCTTTAGATTATAAAGGTGTCAAGTGTCCATGATAGCTAATGGACCACATAGCCCAACGGCATATAAGGTGACTATCATCATCAATCCCTTTCTCAGGGTCTATGGCCACTACGAATGTCCATTGTTGGAGCTCTCACTATCACTGTATCGACTCAGATACGATCATGATGGATATTATACAAACATTTACCAACTCACCTCGTCATCAGTATATAAATATGATTGGAACACATCTGGAACCCTCTATTTTTGTATATAAATCAGACTCATCACAGTTCCTCTATGGTGTGAAAATATATAACCAAAAGCATAATAGTCAAATGCTTATTTACAACCATAATCATATATCTCTTTTTCCATGATCTAATATGAAATAATCAAAGGGTACGCGAAACATCGCATGATCTTAATTATATAAAATAATTCATTTAATTGATCTAACTCTGATTAATACTTAATCATGGGCCTACACAAAGGTTAGGCTAGGAGGGGTGTTACATTTATGGAAGTTGTAGAGATTATAAAATACCAAGACAATTTGAATAGAGATGATGGACTATTTTTGAGTCAATCATGTTGAACCATCATCCACAATCTTAATACCAGGCCTACTTATGAATCCATGAGTTGATTGTACTAATTGCTTATATTATTAAAGAATTCAATTTTACACAATCCATATTGTTATAAGCAAGAACTTCCAAACAAATTACAAGAAAAATTGTTTTCAAATTGCTTGAAAGTCTTGTTTATTACTCATATTATTATTTAATGTAAACAAGTATCATTAATTTTGGTATAATTTGTAGTATCATTAATATGGTGTGAACTAAATTAATTTTTTTGGTGGGGATTCCTAACAACTTGTTAGTATGGAGTTATTTATATTAGAAGTTCTAGTTATAATTTATTCATCATTTATCCACATATCATCTCATCTCTTTTCACATAATTTTATTCTTATCAATATCATGCACTGAGGCAGTGTAAAATCATTAATTATATATTCAATTCAATTATTTGTATGGTATACAATGGTGTTACCCCTTAATCCACCTCTTAACAACTAATTAGTAAGGAATTTTGATATCATATCTTTGTCTATACATTTTTCCCCAAGATGTTGTCTTTTTGATATCATGGGCTATGGGGGCTTGAAATATTTAATTTTACATATTCAACTCATTTATTTTTATGATATAAGATAATGTTACCATTTTCCAATGAGCTTGGTTGAGTGGTAAGGACAAAGCATTACCACAATGAAGTTTCGAGTTCAAATTCCACTAGGAACCACTAGGTAGGGCCTTGACATTAACATAATATAAAATTGCACATATTCTATATTTAAGGAAGTAAGCCCCCATTTGTGTCCCGCTAAGAAAGGGTCCCTCCAATCCTCTCTTCGCCAATAAAAAAATAAAAGACAAATTTACTACTTAAACTACTAGAAAATCCTAATCACCTATTTCAGAATGGAACTTGGGTAATTTGTGGACAAATATGTTACCTACAAGCATGGAATTTTGACTTCCATCTAGAAGGGCCTCTTTTGGGTATCTTATGTGGGTTCAGTTCCCTTTCCACAACTTCACCTTTTGGCCCTTCCTAAAAAAAATAGGCAATCAACTAGGTAGTCATTTGGTATAAAAACAATGGTAACAAATTTTCCAGTCTTAGAGTTTAGTGTCATGCATGCATAGAGATGGAATTCACACAACCCCTTCCTAATTTTATTAAGTTGCTTAGCCCTAGTTTCGAAGTCTCACAATGTGTGGTGTTTCTTAATAAACAAAATGCATGTTTTTTATTCTCACCTAATATTTTCTTTTTTGTAAACCAAAACCTAATCAGTCCCATCATCATGAGGAGTCTAAAATCAAATTTAATACCACTAAAGTTATTTCTCAATCTAAACTAGCCAGATATTTCAATTAAATCAACCCGTACCAACAACACTCTAGTTTGTTCAAATAATGTCATGGTTCCACCCTCTACCCCACCCAGTTGTCCTCTTGGGCCTAATGAGTCCCTCTTCTAAATTGCATTACCCACTCAATCACCCTCTAACACCTTGTCATTGTCCCATTTGAACATGTTGAACCCACTTGGTCTGCTGCTTCATACAAGAAAATTGTTATGGAAGATGGTTGGCATATGATTAAAAAATGGAAGGAGCTCAATGACTCCTAACCACTCTATCACAAAGGAATCATTTGGGGGAGGTATTTCTTATGAGAATCATGAACTGTAGGAAGATCCCCCAAAAACTACTAGATAGCTATCTCGTTCCCCAGCTAGTAGTGGGATCTCACCAATTGGTTCCTATCCCTAACCACAAAGCCAAAAGAATGTGTTTCGTTTTCCCAATGAAGTTCAATTTTTTTCTTGGAACGTGAGGGGTTTGTCAATCATTGCATATAAGTTTTAGATTAAAAATACTCTTTATATTTGACATCTGCATGTTGTTTTACTTCAATAAGTGAAGGTTGCCAAGCAGGGGGGGGGGGGGAAGGGGAAGGGGGGTAAGATTAGAATTTTTCCTCAAGCAAACTTATAAAGATGCAACCTTTTTCCAATCCTCTCCTTTTGATGGTAGTGGTGGAGTGGTGCTCGATGTCATCCCTTGGATCAACAACCTCATTTTTAGCAAGGGGAATATCATTCCCATCATTGTGTTTGAATCACAATCCTTGTTTAAAAAAATATAGTTTTGGTTTGGTATATGCCCCCACTAATCTCTATGAACGAACCCAACTATGGCAATGGATGGGAGACAACCTTCCCTCTATTGAGTGGGTTGTTACAAGAGACTTTAACATGATTGAAAATAAGATAGACCAAAGCTAGCATGGTTGCTATAAACTCTCCTTCTGAATTTGGGGCTTGGCTCTACCACAGGGTTACTTTAGGAGTTTTTGACCCCATACATGGGAAGTATGATAATCATAAGAAACATTGGTTCACATGGTCAAACTGAAAATATGGTCTTGATAGAAAATTCATCCATCTAGACAGATTTTACTTGCACCAATATCTTCAAATCACACCCTTTTCTCAAGGGAAAATGGTGTACCTAGATCTTGCAGCCACCTTATCTGACCATCTTCATATTAATATCCAACTTTCTCTTATTGGTGTTGAAAATCATTCTTTTATTTTTCCCTACAAACTCAATGTGATACGTTCAAAAAAGTATTGTATGGCTTTGCTTGTTTCTCATTTGAATTCAAGCCAAGCCCCAAAAAGGGGCAGCTAGATCCTTTGGTGGTAAGAAGAACTTGGCAGATGCACCTCTTTTCTTGGATCTTATGGTAAAAGTGTCCCCTGGGCCAAGAAGAGAAGGGAACAGTCTCTAAGGAGGCGGCTTGAGGAAAGAAATAAACTACTCCTCTCTAATCCCTTGGAAGAAAACCTTCAAAAAATAGTGGTGGTTGTAGAAAATTAGATAATAGAATTTGACTTGTATCGGGGATGGGGGCCTTGAATACGCCCCTGTCTTCCCTAGATTAGAGAGGCGTATGAAGGCGCCAAGTTCTTCTTTCAAGACACAAATCAAAAACATACAAAAGAGAGGATAATGTCCATCATAGACCAAGATGGCAATTGTTGTTTGTCCCTCTTCTATTGAAATTAAGAATGTCTTCAGCCACCATTTCAAAACTCTCTTCACTAATGAGAATGTTCATAATGCTTCCTACATTGAAATAGCAAAGTGGTGAGCCAACATATCCCTACCAAGATCGTGTGGGACCTTTGTGATCATATTGATAGATTGTTGACCCTTGAGGAATTGGAACTTGATTTCTTCTCTATGTCAAATGAAAAAAAACCTTGCTTGGATGGCTTACCAACTAAGTTCTTCAAGGCCATGTGGCCTATGATTTGTGGAATTTTTTATCAAATCTATCTTGACACTGAAGACATTGGCTTCCTTGGCACCTTTATCAATCAAGGGTTGATAAAACTCATTCCTAAAGGCAACAACAACAGAAACAACATATTCAAGAGGGGATCCATCACTCTCCTAAATACCTCTTACAAGATCATTGCAAAAGTTAATGCCAAACGTATTAAAGTTGTGGTGCAAAAGATTGTTAGACCCAAACAAACGGGATTTATTGTGGGGAGGTACATTCTAATCAACTTAGTTTTTGGCTTAGGAATCTCTTATCATCAAGCTTGACTTCGACAAAACATATGACAGAATCAATTGGTCGTTTATCCTCAATATGTTAAGTTGGTTGGGCTTTGGGAAAAAATCATTCGCCACATCAAAATGTTGTTTCATCATACCTCATTGAGACTTTTTGTGAATGGTTTTGTCACTGAAGCCTTTGCTCTTCAACAATCCATCCACTAAGGTTATCCTCTTGTTCCTTATTTGTATGTTTTGGTTGTGTATGTTTTTGGATACATAATGCAAATAGCACGACAATAATATTATTAAAGGAATTACTCATCCTAATGACACTTAGACACTTAACTCTCATTTTGCTAATGATAGTATGTTTTTCCTTCGTAACAATGAAGAGAGAATCAGTCATGTCATGGATGTACTTGCACTATATTGTGTTATTTCAAGCTCTAAACTTTCAATGCATAAGTAGAATTTATTACGATTCAAGTTAACCCGACTCCCCATAGGATTCCTCTCGAGGGGTACCGAATTCAACATGGAGAAATTACAAGATACTTGGTGATTTCCTTTGGTCTTGGAGTCTCCCTTAGTGACATGTGGAGCTAGTTTTTCAAAAAAAATGCAGAAAAAGCTTGACTACCAAGAATCCAAATTCATGTCCTTTGCCGATAGGATCAAAGATTCTAACAAGGTCTTTGTTACTCATGTTTACTACTGCTTATGTTGGTTTCCTCCTAAAACATGCTACCACAGATTTGCCAAACTTCTCAAAAAAAAGATTGGGCCAAGTGGGATGGCAACAAACATATGTAGGCCCTCTCCTAGAATCAATGCATTTCACTAATAGATAGAGGAGGCCTTGGTGTCATTGATCATTGGATATAAGGTAAATATTTGATTTATAAATGAATGATTTGTGCTTTACACGGTTTTGAACCATAGAAAGCTCTTGTTCGCAATATGGTATTCATTGCTATTTCTAAAGGTCAATGGAAGGAAGTGCATATGCATGACAAGAAGTTGATTGCTAAATACTTCAAACTCTCAACCTATGCCCCACTTAATAGCATGTGAAACGGACGGCAAAAAATTTTTGGGTGGTTTGAATGAAAAGGCGACTCTTTGACATGGTCTTAGCTTTCCCACTTTCTCCACTTGGTGGAATAGACGTGCAAATTGACGTGTTGCCTCTTGCTCTTCACTCTAGGTTGAAAGGAAAACCCCTGATTAGAAAATATATATCTCAATTTGAAGATCTTTGCACTTATCATGTTACCAATGGAAAAAATGGCCTCTTTTAAAGGATCATTTTCACTTACAAGACACAGAGATGACTGTTGTAACTAAAAATTTGCAACTCGTGAATAACTCATTCATTGTTAATATGTCCACTCTTGTTCAATGCAACTTTGTGAAGGATTGGGGATGGCCTAACAATAATGTGTTAAACCACTTCCCGCTCAAATGTATTTATCAAAAACTCATCCTGAGGTCGTCTTTGGAACAAAGGCTCAATTCAAAGTGGAAAAACAAATTTACCAAAGCTATAGGATATCACCTTGAAACAGACATTTGGAAGTCCAACATTGATGCCATGGCTCAAACCATTGCTTGGAGGCTGCTTCTACAAGTTGTTTGCTCGCACTATTATTATAATTGTCAACATATTCAATTAAAAAAAAATACTTAATTTGAGTATGTTTGAGAGTTTAGTTTCTATAAAGTTATAAAACCCCTAATTTAGGGTAAACGTAAGTAGGACTTAGTCTCTTTACCAATCACGTTGACATGATGTGATACTTGAGACCAGGGAAGGCATGAGACAAAATAAGTGTGTCAAGTGATTGTATGTTATGGACGCAAATGCAAGTAATTAATTTAAACTACAATATTGAGTACAACATTGAAGATGTCTAAAGGGAGTAGAATCAAATGT
Source organism: Torreya grandis (assembly GCA_037957365.1). Lineage (NCBI taxonomy): Eukaryota > Viridiplantae > Streptophyta > Pinopsida > Cupressales > Taxaceae > Torreya > Torreya grandis. The sequence goes on along the minus strand of JARHVA010000707.1, from coordinate 3,318,295 downwards.
GGATAAATTTGTTTATCTGAAAGATAGATCTACCAAGTCACGTAGCAAATATTGCTTATTCTTCATTTCTTGCAAAGGCAAATTTGTAAATGTGACAATGGAATCCTTTTAAAAAACCATTGTACTTTCAAAAGAATAAATAGAGTGACATGTCCGCACTGAACTTGCAAAGAAATAGAATGACATGTCCGCATTGTACTTTCGTAGAAAGAGAATGACACGTCCTATTCAAAGGCAACATTCATATGGATAGATAAACCCATGAGTTACAAGATGCTTGCAGGGCTTCACAGCACTAACTCTTACAAACTGCATTTTGTATTATTTAACCAAAAGTCTAGACATGAAATTTTCTTTTCTATTGAGCATAGAAGTCATCTAATTACTTGGAATACAAATTCCGTTAGGATTTATCTTTGGCATAGATACGAGATAAATATCAATGTGTCTTTTTACTGAGCATAAACATCGTCTACTTACTTGGGAATACAAACTCTGTTAGAATTTTATGAACCATTCACAATTTTTCCGAAAAACTCTCTTTCTAGCATTATGGATTGCCGGAGCTTGAAGTCTTTAATACAAATTCTGTTAAGATTTATATTTAGCATACATGTGAGATAAATGATGAGGGATGCAAAGAAACGGTAAAAGAACTACAATTAGAAGATACTGAGGCCCCCGACAGTATATAGTTTTTTTGGCAACCATAGACAGTTGAGTTGAGTTGAGTTGAGTTTGTAGAATTGAAAATACCAGAGGACTTCGATAAATTCATATCTTTTGTAGGATCAATTGACAGGAAACAAAAGTTGTCAATGACAAAACAAGGTGCCTTTCATGATGCAAGTCTGAGCAAAAGTAGTCCACTTTTTACTGCTAGACATGAGAAGTATGAAACATCATTTATTTAATGACCAAAAACACAAAAAGCACAAACATTTGATATGCCGACTCCCACAAAGAAACCAGAATATAATTAAATATCTATATCAACTCCACTGGTTCGTTAAGGAGGCAGTTCTCCATTTGCTTTAGCCTTGATCTGACAGACATGTCAAGAAGTTTGTCTTCATATTCAACAATCAGGCCTCCAAGAATATTTCGATCAATCTACAGAAAAAAGCAAGAATATGTAAACATGTGGCCACAAAATGTAAGCACTAACATGAGGAAAAGTTCAAATCTGACAAACTTGAATCTTCAGTATTTGAATGAATGGTACAGAATCTCAAGAATTTGAATGAACAGTTATGAATCTCAAAAATTTGAATGAACAGTAATAGAACGTGGACCTTAAAGACTCATAAAACAGCCATCCAGAGCAACAGACCATGGCTGATCCCATCGGTTTTGCCGACCACAGACATAAAAACCAGTCCTAGAGTTGGGCCACAAGCCCCTACAGTGTCGAGACTAAAGATGTCCTCACGAACAACCCTAACGGACCAACAGTGTGTAATGCTCAAAATAAGAGGCGCAGAAAGGTCGAAAATTATTGGTAGTACTATTATACACAAAGGATGACAATATCCATCCACTCACACACACTACAATCTGTTCTGCAGAGAGCCAAAGTACCCATAGGACCAAAGTACGGTATCAATTACATGACACAAGGAAAATGAGCTGAGATTGTCACATTTGGAAGAAAATATTGCAGACTTTGTCTCAAATGAATTAGGAAATTGTAAGAACATGTTCGGGAGATGGATAATGGACAACCTCTCCCTAATTCACACCAAACAGCATGACCAGATAAAACAAAGATGGCAGATAAAAGATAAAAATCACCACGGAATGTTCTTATTATAGAAACAATTTGGATCCTTGGACAGGTTACCTTCTGCTCCAAAGTCACAGTTTTCCCCGCACCAAGAATATTCGCCAATGCCTGCTTCAGCTCCTTTTCTTCTTGTGCAGGAAGTGGCTGGCAGTAACATACAACAGAACAGTAAGAACCATATACACACAACCCATAATAAATAAATGCCAGATAAAATTCAGTATGAAAATAACAAAACATCATAAGAAATCTTAGCATGCTTTATGACAAAACAAGCATTTGAATTCTCAGAAGATGAGTGTCCAATAAATGAAACTTAATTTAAATGAAGATTAGTGTTCAATAAATGAAGCTTAATGGTCAGCGGAAATTTATAAATAATCCTACAAAGTTGACTACATTTCGCAAGAATAAAACCCAAAAAAATTGACCAGAAGACTAGGAAACGATATTATCGCAAACAGTAGAACCCTTGTTTCATATCACTGCATATAATACAATCAAAACTAGAACCTGAAAAGCTTACTATTTGAATATTTTTCAGAAGTGTCATTCACAAACAGTTAGGAGACATCCTGAATCTCAGGAGGTGACACCAAAAAGGATTTCAACTAGGAAAAGGAGGGGTAAAGTTCCCTTTCTGACATAATAAAAGACCGCAGGTCTTATTTCATGGCGATGAAAAGTTTGAATCTGTTTCATGGAGATAAAAAAAATGAATCAAAGGGACAAGTGATTCCTGAACTTGATCGAACACCCATCATCACTGTCAAATTGAAAAGGAAACTAAGAATGAATATGTTGAGAGCCAGTTGCCATCACTGAAAGCGACCTCTTTGCAAAAAGATATCTCACATGAACAAGAAGAAGACCAACGTCTAAATGCAAAAGTTGTTTTGGAGGAGCTTGGATCATCAAAGAATGATCACACTCCCCTACCACAGCGGCATCAAGCAGTTTCCATTAAAGCATTGGATATGAATCCAGTAGATACTATCCTTAGTAGGAAGCATGACAGAAAATAAAGCTTTGTATGTGCATATTGCAATATTTTAAATCTCAATTAAGACAGCAACTAAATTCGCTCTCAGTTGCTGCTTAGTGCAATGGAAGAACTTGTGGTTGTCCAGATGGCAGAAAGTCATTGCAGAGCAAGAGAAGGAAGCACAAAAGTTGGAGGAAAGGAAAGAAGAATCTCAAAGGGGACCGGGAAACCATAGAGGCAACGAATACACCTTTCAAATGTTGCAGATTCAAAATCTAAAAAGAAGACCACATGAGGAAACATCACAAGCTGGCAGTCTGATAAAAGACAAGATAGTGGCGCTTACTAGATAAAGGAGATATCTTGGGACATGCAATCAGTTACAGCTACATGTTGGTTTTAGATAGACCATAGTCTTCCTTGGCACCAAGTTCTTTGCAGGTCGATATTTGACTCTGTTGCTATGTCAAGAGAAGTGTAATCCAAACCCCACATTTACAAGAGCAGTTAACTCCAGAACAACGAAAGGTAGAAAAAATGTTGGGAAAAGTATGTCAAGAATGGCATCCAAAGCTAAGAAATCTGACAACTGGTCAATATCGAAATCGATTATAAATTATGTGCCCGCTCAAGTGAAGATAAAATCAAGTTCTTAATCAACAAGTCTACGATTTATAAAGTAACTCCTTACACACAACATGGCATCTGAAGAATACTTTCAAATGTTGACTCTGAAGCAATTAGAATAAACCAAGAACAGAGAAGACAGACTAAAGCAACAAATATGTAACTTAACACGGGAATCTGATACAGGTGGAAAACAGAGAAACTCAATGCAATTCCAGACGAAATGGAATAATTCATGTTTGATGAAGGAAAGACTACTCCAGATAGCTCGTATAGACCTTTAACTTGAGAATAATAGTTGAACACAGGTAGACATGGTTGATCAGGAATGCAAATAAGTAGATTTAATCTGGCCTTCAACAGACTCCAAAGCTACAGTTATTGCAGCAATGCCTGCACATATGAATCTAGCAATTTTCAAGAGGAACCGTTTTCAGTAAATCCCAACTTTCTCAAGCTTTATAAAGACTGATCTTACATTTTTGCATTTCTGTTCTCTCAAGATGTAAGTAAAGCTTCTGTAAGTGTAAAGAATCGATAGCAATTTTAATCAGCTTGGCATCATGGCAGTGAGTATAGCCAAAGTAGATATCACAAGTGTCATGTCGGCAAAGGTTCTGTCTAAGTGTAACGAATAGCTACCAATGTTAATCAGCTTGCCATTATAGCAATGAGTATCGCGAACAAAGATGTCACAAGTGTCATAACTGAGTTATTGCAAGTATTCCCCTGGAGTGTGTTGATTGTTCAACCTGTATCAAAAACAAAGGATGAAAATGTTGTATAAGTGAATTGGTTATTCAACTCTAGGATATTTAAAAATATAACTTGGTATCACATTTGCAATACTGGAATATATGTTGCCATATGTTGCCCGATGTTGTTTACATTGGTACACTAACATTTGCTGCATTTTGACTGATTCTTAGATGAATGCTCGCAGTTTGCAGTTGCCTCTATTGAGACTAAATCATATATACATTGTGATATCGTGATGCCATATATTATAATTTTAGACTGCATCACCTCTTGGCTGACTCAAGTTGGCAAATAAGATTTGGGGCATTAACCATCAGCCAAGACCAAATTCAAAGATTAGCATCAAATCTTTGCAAGAACGATTGGAGTGTCACTCTTTTCCGAATTAGTTTTCAAATCTACCTTCATATATTGTTGTTACCAACGTGTACCAAAGAGTCATAAAATTTTTATCTGCCTTATTAAAGGTTATCTAATAAAAATAACAGGAAATTGTAGCATTTTTGTATCTTCAGATGCCGACAGACACAATGGCAACACACCAGAGGCACACAAAAGATAGAATTTGGCAACCTCAATCTGCCATAAGTACATAAAACCTCCTTGCAAAATCTTGGTTGCCATCCCCAAGGATTCCTCTTTACAAGTTTTTGACCAATTCACTTATTGATGTCCTTATTACATTGAATGTTGGAGTCTAGTGCGGGTCCCCTCTCAGGAATGTTTGGCGTTACTGGATAAGTATGTAATAGCGTGCACTGGAGGATTGAATACCTAAAGTCTATGCCCATAATTATAAGACTTTCCTTGGACTTGCCTCACCTCACAAGTCAGAGCATGTAAGGTGGGAAACCAAGCCAAGTTGCCTCTCCGGGCCTGACCCTGCCAAACTCACAAGTCACACTGAGGCATGGACGGTTCAACTCGGCTGACTTGGCAACCCAGAAAACAACATAAATCCAAAAAACACGCTTTCTTTTTATTGTGGCTGCATTTAGCAAGGAGCATGAGGCATGAAGAGGTCTAAAAGTGACTTCACACGGTTACTAATGTCAATTTTTTACAGATATGAAGCTCAAAATAATGTAGGAGACTGCCTTCACACTAGCAGTTGTATTTTAGAACAATGGTTCAATGGGAAACACTTAGAATGGGCTATTTTATTTCATCCTAAATAGTGCAATCAATATAGTAGCAGGTACCAGAGCTTAAGTGATGTGCAGCAGAGATCAACAAGAGCAGGACCATTGAGGAGGTGCTACATTTTGAGTTTTCACTATAGCTGCATAATTCTCCATTAAAAAACTTGAATAGAAACATTGCATTTATCATGTATGCACAGATAAGCTACTGGACAAAAGATTTCAACAATAATATATAAAAGTTACATAGCATGATATCAGATTTATAGGAATGACTTCATTAATAAAAATATAAAATATACATGGCCTCCTACATACTTGGGACCTGTTCACATGGAAAAAGACTCAATGGAGAATTGTATTGAATCCTCAGAATGTAATAGCCCAACATAGAGGAAAACGCCATAGGTATATTGGTCGACTGCAACGGTCTGATGTAACCTTACCATAGCCATCCCTAATCGAGGATTAAAACTGGGGTCACAAGCACATTACATCTCATATAATAATTTATAGTTTGTTAAACAAATTCATGATTACTCGTGTATTCAAGCTGTGACAATATGTAACACCAAGAACACTTGTTCTATCTCCACCTCTAATTGGTTAGCAACCAGACTGCTTCTATGCAATCGTAGTACAGGGTCCAAACAAAGGAGGAGGAGATGGCTCTGGGAACCAGAAACTACATACTACCTGCACAGACTATGATGCTGACTTGTTCTGTCCCCAATAATGTAAAGCTAATATGAAGGATGAAACAATCCTTACGTAGCAACCTTCAACTATCAATAATCCCACTCCACCTCTTCCAATCACTGAATACTTAATCTGCAATCGTAATTGCTTCTTGGCAATTTCCTTTTCAGTCATGATCTTGGCCTCACAATCAGCCTCTCGGAGAACAATCTTGGATTATAATTCTAAATTTTCTTTCTACAGGCCTTCAAACTTCTCTCTGTTATCGCATCATTCCTAAACTTTGGCTTACTGCATGGCAAGATTTACTTCCAATGTCTTTTGCCTCAAATCCTTGAAACTTCTTTATGCCACATTTTTCTCATTTTCCACCTTTCCCTATAAATGTATTCAATTTCCAGACCAGAACTGCCTGTGTTAAAACAAAGTCTGTCATTTGCTCAACCATTGAAGTTACAAAATGTTCTTCAATAAAATTACGTTTGTCCTCTGTCCCAGATTTAATCATTCCAACTTTCTGCTTGGTTATAGGTGCTATTTTATACTTCGTGCGCACATTAGCATATAGGTCTATAGACTTTCTTAATATTATGCATTTAACAAAGAAAGTCTGGAATAACTTGACAACTCATTAAGTTTGGATTTAGTTCTATTTTAGGTGGAACTTTTCTAGATAGGCATCTTACTGAGCTTGACTTTGACCATCTTGCTATTCAAGCATGACATGAGCTGGAAAGCAAATCTATTCTCATCTCATATTTTTGTAATGCATGTACACCATGCCTAATATACCTGGTTTGCAGTTATCAGCGGACCAGTCCTGGTATGACATGTACCGCATCCCAGTCCTGGTTAGTACATCCTTGGGTTTGGTCCAGATATGGACTGGAGCATACATGCACCAACCCTGGGGTCCACCCATAGGGCACATGCCCAAAATATGCCTTTTTGTTTCGACTTTTTTTCCAATTAACTGAAACCATAGTTACCAGAAGATTGGTACCAGTAACCATTTTTCATAAAAATAGGAGATGGGAACTTGGAGGCTGCCAAAAAATTATATATATTTAGAGAGAGAGAAAAAACTATACAATGGCCATGGCACTTTAAAAATTGTGAAATGAATTAAAAATAACTTTTTAAACTTCGAACTTTGAAGTCAAGAAATTGGATGTCGACAAAAGACAAGGTCACGAGAGTAATTATATTGATATTTCATCTCATCTCATCATTTTTTGGATCAAGGTACATTGTAATACACTGAAATGCCGACAAATAGGCATGCACAAAACAAAAATCACTAATTTGAATCTAAACCATATCTCATTTGATGGAATAGATTCAACTTTCAAGCTTTGGCTCCTTTGCAGAGAATTGAACAAGCGGTAAATCTTCAAGGCCATTTGTCTTGAACCCTTCATCCTCCAAGGCTTGTTTGCTGCCCCATCTGGTGGAATTTGGTCCCATTTTGTTGAAGGACCCTCCTTGTACCTTGGGTCTTCACGAGAAAGAAGGCGGAACATGTATGAATTTAAACCATTTGCCTTTTTTGATCCTAATTGGTTCCTCTTCAATGAATAAATGATACCATACGTACTACACTTCCTCTCACAAGATAAAGAATTGGTTGTTTGTAAGAGTAATCATACTGCAAATGATTGCAATTCAATTGATTCATTGTCATAATTCCACCACCACTTTGTTGGGACCTGCGCTCACATATCATACAAGGCCTCCACTGTAGGAAACTCACTACGGCCACATTAAAATTTATTCCACTGAGTCTTGATAGTCGAAGCCTTCTCTCCTTGACCATAAGTCTTTTCCATTACAGCGCAAAATCCCTTCATTACCTCTTGGTCCTCATATGGAGCCCTCTTTTTAGTGACATTTGTATCATACCACTTTGGAGTTAAAGCATAGGCAGCACAATGTAGAGATGTGTTAAGTTTGTGCCATCTTCCATCTACTTATAAACCTTTATCAAAGGATATAGAGAACAATATCTTAAGTCTGTAACTTTTCTTATTCTTTAACATGGAATCAATTTCTTCATAAAGCTCCCCCAAACATGGTTTGTCTGAATCCGCAAAATGGATTGCATCACAAATGGTTTGGATGGAATCAACAACAAACTTAACACCAGCCTAAAAACGATCATCAAGGATCATCTATCTCACCTCAACTGCAATCTCTGACATAGATTGCCTCTAAGTTACACATGTATGAAGAAAGAAGAAAAAAGCAAACCATGTATCTAAAAGTTTGAGTTCCACCCTAGAAAATTTCCAATAAATAGCTTGCATGTGGTGATAATTACAAACATTTGTATTTTCCAGCCCTTTTCAGTGAGCTTAGAAATTCAATGGAACCTACAAGTGTTTTTTAGAGCATTATTCAATGCATGCACACATCAATTAATTCATGTTTGTAGTTTTTTTGTATTAACCACCCAATTGTTTTACAAACCAAGGCAACATTTGTAACAACCTAGACAACATGTGATGCCTCCACCTCCTCTATTATAACCTCAAGTCGTCGATCTACCACACCTAACGGCCCGAGTTCTTTCTGTTGAAATAAGTGACGTGGACATAAATAAAGGCCTCACACTATCAAATTGACATCTTAAGGGTTGATTTGCAGTTGTCTATTTATCTAGAAACAAAGGTCGATTGTCAGGGATCAAACGCAGAGTTGGTGAGTGGCATAATGGTGAAGTGACAAAGGTAGTCCACAAATACGGCTTTGACAATGAATAGAAACCTGCAAAGAGGTATGGCATATTGATCCAGCTGAATAACTGTAAGTATACGAACCAAATCATTATCAGAAGAGGTAGCCCATGCTTGGTACCAACAAAGGACGGCTACGTAGAGCTTCGAATGGAAGACCATTGCGCCTGCAGGAAGCATCAAGATTTGGAGAGACGCGACTAATGAAAAAACTTCACTACTGGTGTATCGAATGAGAAAAATCTTAATGTCTTCCCACCTCCTCTTCCCCTGCTTATATATAGTAATTGGTCATCTTAAAGAAGGGACGATTTCCTGGACTTCCAAGTCACCTGAATCTCATTCAGATCTAAACCTCTACCATTCTGCTATATATGAATATCTCGAACCTTCATTGCAATGAATTGTGATCATGCATATCTTCTGCAAGTAACATAGTGATCATGGCTCTTATTTGTCTGCGCTTTGGCTCTAGTCTTGCTACTACAATTCAGTTTATGGATTGTGCCTTGTCTTTAACAGTTTATTGTCTTTGTCGTGCTATTTTCCCTTCATCTATGATAGTAACACCGTGTTCAAACAAATAGGAAATCTTCCCACTTTCTTATTCTGATGCATCACCGCCCTTTTATATTTATTTTTCTCTCCTTTACTCCTTCCAAGTTTTATTTTATGTTGGTAGATTAACATTAGAGTTGGAAATAGAGCCAGTTGTTTCTAGAGGTTACTCTGCAAGGGCAGTCCCACACTGGCAGAGTATCCCATATTGTGTTCAAAGATGAGGGTGCCATCAAGTAGACAGTTTTGGACATTAACAATTTGAATTTTGGCCAAATTGGGACAGCGCAGTTGGGTCCACTAAAAACTTGAAGTTGAAGCCACAGTGTTCAGTTCTTTCTATCCGAGGAGACAGTATACTCTCCATGAGAGTGTCATGTCCCCTTTTTAGTTGACATGTGCAGAATAGATGATTAGCCTATTATGCGACCCTCGTAGGCTGATGAAATGGATAGAGGGTCTTGATGGAGCTGGGCTTGGCTTTCGTTTGGGCTCTTTCAAACATGAATTAAGGGAGATTAATATTTGATTGATTTAATCAAATATTAATTATTTGGTCCAATTTTAATTAATTATTAATTATTAATTGTTGGGTCTAATTTTAGGATCCTAATTCTAATTTAAGAATTGGTCTAATTTTAAGACCCTAGTTCTAATTTAAGAATTGGTCTAATTTTAAGACCCTAGTTCTAATTTAAGGAAGCCCTAAGTCTAATTTAAGGGAATCTAATTTTAGCAAGCACACCTTTGGAGGGGTATAAGGATCTCTCATGGGAGAGAGTTTGTATTCATGATTATTTTTGATATTGATTCTTGTTAAGAAATTCTTCTGTGAAGACTGAGCCAAGGGTTCCAAGATTCCAATTGCATTGAAGAACGTCAACTCTTCATTGTGTGCGATTCAGAGGTTGTGAAAGATCAGCGGATCTATTGCCAAATTGAGAGATAACTTCACCCAGAAGTTATCATAGTATTACAAGTATTTGAGAGATAACTTCACTCAGAAGCTATCACAAGGGTTTACAGGTATTTTCATTATTTTTGGGTTTTGATTCAAGAATTATCCAGATATAGATCTTTTGTATTAGCCCATAATTCTACAGATCAGGATCAAGCATATAGATTGTGCTATATCAGCGGCCGTACGAATTCCGTACAGATCCGTGAAAATCCGTACGCATCAACAAAAAGTTCAGGTACCGACATCGGCGAACAGATATTTACAGAGACCGACATCGGTCGACATATCACCGACATCGGCGAGATAACGACTACAGATCGACCGACAACGACAGCATGACCGACATCGGCGACTGTGTTTTTTACACAGCAGGCTGAGACGTACCAGATTCAGAAATTCTTTCCCAGTTTGCGGAATATTCAAGCTATTCAGGGCGTACTTTCAATATTCTTTGTATACTTGACAGAGGATCTCTATTAAATTCAGATAAGCAATTCAGAGCTTTTGTTTTGATATTCGAAGGGATATTACAGAGAGGCATGCTTCCTTATAAGTTCATCTGACTATATTAATGGAAAATTCGTTGAGAGGCAAGCATGTCAAAAACTTGCAAAGTTTGGAGCTGATTATGTTGACCGTGAAGTAAGATTATGTTCCAAAGAAGCTGAGTTGGAGCGGACGGGTGGCAATAGTCAGCTATACCTTGAAGACCTTTTGATTTGAGGTGATGTTTACTATCTCTAAGATCATGAAATACCAGTGGGGTACCAATTCCAACTCTACTCCCAAAATAAACTATTCTTATCAATGCCAATTTTCCAAGTGAGGTGATTGTAGATCAGATGAAACCCAATTTTGAGGAGTTTTGTTGGGGGGTGAGAGGACCTCTCCATGGATCCATGAAAATATTATCTGGGGTTTGCTGAAGGTATTTTTCTATTATTATTGTGCTGGACAGATGGAGGTGGGGTGCTTCTAGAACCTCTAGGCTGCTCTCATAGCCAAGGCTTGGTTAAAATTTTTTTGATGTCCGCGATGTTTATACCCCCATATTGTATTGGAGTGTAAATTTGTGTCCATGCCAAGAGAAGTTACTTGCAAGAGTTTGCACAATCTTTCTCCCAGTGGTAGGAAACGATATGGGCCTACAGGATCTCCTTGATTGATACCTTGTGTAGAGAGGAATGGCTGCCCCTGGTTACCATTGACAAACATTGTTAGCATGGCAGAGCTGATGCAACTATATATTGCTTCTTGTCTGAAACCAAAGCCTCTGAGAGTTTGGCTGATTGATTGCCAGTTAATCTATCAAAAGCTTTTGAGATGACAACTTTGATAATTATTCTATAGAATTTGTGGACCTTGAGAAAGCAAGGTTGCAGGGTATGGCATCCCTACTATTACGGCATGTGTATCTGCATGCTGGATACAGATATGGGTACAGCGCGGCTTGGATGCAACCCAGATACTGTACCCAGCCGTATCTAGATACTAGACCATAGTTGGCCATATCAAACACGAATGAATATAGTATGCAGGCCATCTATAGCCATATCTGATTTAAAAGTTTTTAAAAAACCAACTTGAAAAATAACCCTTGAAAATACTCAAAAGATAATAAAAAACTACAGACAACCATCTAAAATGCATTTTAGCAACAGCAAATGAGGATGTGGAGATGAATGACTGTTGATTCACTCTTTTCCTTCAAAACTGCACATTGGCTCTACTCAACCTGCTATGATTTCATGTGATCTGTTTCGTTTGGCTTGTGCAACCAGAAATTTTTTTTAATCCATGAAATGCCCAACTTCATACCTTTCCAGTGGGCTGGGAGTGTGTAATTCACATGCATTTTATGAGGTTGTGAATGGAAGAAAAAGAAGTCGTATAATGTATATATAATGTATAAAAGATTTAATTATAATGTATATATATGCTGCATATCCAACTATATCCATATTAGGGGGTCTTAAATATTGTCCGTATCCATATCTGTATCCATGCAACTTTGCAAGATAGTGAACCACTTCTTGCGCAACTATGATGTTGTCTGTGATCTGTGTTCCAGAGATGAAGCTGGTTGACTGTCAGAGATGAGTTTCAGAACCATTGGCTTGAGCCTGGAAGGTATTAATTTAGAGAGGATTTTATATGCCATGTTGCATGGTGCAATTGGTAGATATTGATCCATTCTTTCAGCCTCAGCCTGCTATGGTATCGGAACTAAAGTTGTGGCATTCAAATTGCAAAGCATCTGCTTGTTCTGTCGAGACTCTTCTATAAGGCTACAAATATCTGCATTAATAACCCAGAAATTTGTATAGAAGGCCAGGAAGCCATCCGGACCAGGGGCTTTGTCTAGATGGAGAGAGAAGACAATGGTTCTATTTGTTCTTCAGAGATCAGTCTCAAAAAAAGAGTTATTGTCTATAGCATTTATTTTCTTTGGTATGAGCTGCAATTTTTCTTGTTGGGTCCTGGTTTGTTCCTGAGAATGGGGCTGATTTGCCAGGAGTTCTCTAAAGAAGTCAGAGGCATGCCCCAATACTGAGGAAGGAGTCAACAGAGTGCTATCATCTTATCTTATTTGGTGTATTGCATTTAAATGCTTCACATTGAGAACCAATTTAAAGAAAAAAAATTGTATAAGAATCTCCTTGCCTAATCCATTGTTCCTTGAAACTTTGTTGCCAACTTTTTTACCAGGGATTGTTTCTGAGATGCCATGTGATGTGAGAATATTTGATCTTTGATGATTGTTTGATGAACTCCAAGTTGGTTTTGAAGTTCAGATCTTAGCTATGAGTTTTATGCCAAATTTTGAGCTGTCATTTGAGATATTTCAGTTTTTCCACAAATCTGTACATGTGAGGCCCTTGAATGGATTTTGTTGCCTGCCACCAGTTGATCTTTGGTGAGCTGCATCTGTTCGAATCTGAAAGAAGACCTTTTGTGATTGGTTTTGTTATTTGTTATCTGAAGGGTTGCTAGCTAATGATCTAAGAGGGTGGATTCGCTAACTCTAGACATGAAATGCTTGTTTGCAGTAGACTAATTTTGTCTGAAATCATTATCCTGTCTAAGTTTTCAACTATATAGTGGATGATACTTTTTTTGCAGTTACTCCAGGTGAAGAGGCCTTAGGTGAAGCCCAGATTGATAAGGGAGGCCTCCCTTTCAAGATTGAGAAGGGGCATCTATTGTTCTGTTAATGAATCCTCAACCCCCTTTCTTTTCCTTGTGAGTTTTAATTGTGTTGAAACCCCTTTCTTTTACTTTAGTACCCTAAAGCCAATTTCGAAGCTATTCTACCAGGACCATTCTTTGATTTCCGAGAAGAATATAAACATTGATATTTCTGAAGTTCTATTTATACTCATAAGAATGAAACTCGGCATACAAACTACATATGAAAGATTGATGAGAGGGAACAGTATACCTGGGGGGACCCAATGTAGTAGAGTTTAGGAGGTAGAACAAGGAATGGTTTGTTTGCTCCTCCAAGGTCCAGTGTAGTTGATCTACTTTTGAGAGCTCGTTCTTTGAAATTTCATGTAAAAGAGGCATATCAATTTGTTTGTGTACCTTGGCCTGAACAAATTGGCATTTGTTAAAAATGCCAAGCCCTCTGATGTTGCAACGGAGGATCCGCATTGAATAACCTGGGTGGAATGCTCTCCCCCACTGGGCCATTACCAATGCGCGTTGTGTGGGATCCTGTTAATGATGAGTGAGCCCCACTAGGTCGGTTGGAGTTGTATCTTCCTCTGCACCTCTTGTCTCCATCGAGGGCTTTATTTTTTCTTGCTTTGTGTTTTCATTTTTTGTTGCCCAAATTTGCAGATTTGCGGGCCCCAGATCAATGAGGATAGAGTCTTTTCCAATGCTTTTTATTTTTATGTGAATTGTCCAAGCTTTCTTTGGATGTGAAGGTGATTGATGCTTGAGACATACCCTTGAGAATGGATTGTTACCTTGCAGGGTGTTGCTATCGGAGTTGTTGCCAGAATCTGGATAACGCAAGTGCAATGGAGACGTGATCACACAAGATGAACAAGTGCACACCACATAGATGTTAAAGCAATTTGAAAATAACACAAGAAGATAAATTGCACAAGACAAAATGGAGAAAACCAAAATCTGATTAGCATGAGATGGCCAAAATAAGGAATACATATAGGAGAGTACATAAGTAACTCCTCCACAAAATGTGGACAAGGCACCCCAAGAATAGACAGTAACTCCTCCATGAAAGGTGGTGACAAGGTGCTAAGAATAGAGAAGTAACTCCCATCAAGGGAGTTACTTATGACATTCTTATGACACCTATGACACATCTACGACACACACCTCCACATAAGCTAACATATCCCACAAATGTAGGAAAACTCCATGTATGCACAAGAAATACAATTTTCCTAATTAATAAATAGGAAAAAATAAAAACCTACACTAATACCCCCCATAAGCGCAGCTTAGGTGGGCAGTGTGGAAATATAAAATGGGTCCCAGCAACTAGGCCTGATGAGGTACCCATGTACAAATGCAATCTCCCATAAGATAGAGAAAAGGAGAAAACCCGTAGAAAAAAACTCTCCCAAAAGAGAGAAAAGAAAGAAGAGGCTAGAAAGCCCCCCTGAAGATGATGCTGCTGCAGATGTGGACTACACCCCAAGAAGGGCTCGTAGATAAATGAACTTACTCTCAGTGAAAGGTTTGGTGAAGATGTTTGCAACCTGCTCCGAAGACTGGCAAAATATCAAGTCAATGCCCTGACTATGAATAAGCTCTCGAATGAAATGCATGTGAATCTCTATGTGCTTGGTCTGCTGGTGCTGAACTGGAAACCTGCAAATCTGAATGGTACTCTGGTTGTCACAATAAATGATGGTGGGCTCCCTGATAGGAATGCCAAACTCAGAAAGTATCCCCTGAAGCCAAATAGCCTCAGTAGCTACATTAACAGCTCCCCTGTACTCTGCCTCTCTGGATGATATAGCAATAGCATTCTACTTCTTGCTAGACCAATTGATAGGACCAGAACCTAGAGAGAAACTATAACTAAAAGTGGACTTGCGAGTCTGTGAATTGCCAGCCCAATTTGAATCTGCATATCCAACCAAGTCAACCTCTATGCCAAATCTGTAATGAATCCCATATCTATGTGAACCCTGTATGTAATGCAAGATCCTCTTAACTGCTTTCCAATGCAACTCATGAGGTTCCTGCATGAATCTGGAGACAAGTCCCACTGTATATGATATGTTGGGCCTGGTGTGAGTCAAGTAGATGAGACTACCAACAAGTTGTCGATACCGAGTGGCATCAACCAATGGTGAAGAACAATCACCCTCAAGCTTGACTCCTGATAGAAAAGGAGTCGGAGATGGCTTGCAATCTGCCATGTGAAATCGAGCCAATAAGTCAAGAGCATACTTAGGTTGTGCAAGAGAAATCCCTGAATCTGACTGTGAGATCTCGATGCCAAAGAAGTAGTGCAACAAACCCAAATTTGTCGTGTCAAATATATCCTGAAGAGATGCCTTCACCGCTGCAATAGCCGATGAACTCCCGGTGATCAAAATGTCATCAACATATAGAACTAAAATCAAGAGCGAATCATCCTGCCGCAAGTAGACATTGGGATCAGAGTGGCACCTAGTGAAACCTGCGGTGAGAAGGAAGGAATCCATCTTGGCATACCAAGCCCGAAGGCCCTATTTGAGGCCATAGATAGATTTCCTAAATCTGCATACTAAGGAAGAATCTTGAGCAAATCGTGGCGGCTGCTCCATGTAGATTTCCTCCTCTAGGTCTCCATAAAGAAAGGCACTCTTCACATCCATCTGGTGCACATCCCAACCATGTGTTGCGGCAATAGCCAAGGTGAGTCGGATAGAAGTCATCTTTGCAACGGGTGCAAAGGTCTGAGTAGTCAATGCCTGCCACCTGTGAGAAACCCTTGGCGACCAATCGCGCCTTATACTTATCAACCGACCCATCTGCTGCAAACTTGGTCCGATATATCCACCTACATTGAACCATCTTTCTTCCCTTAGGGAGTGATGTCAAGTCCCAAGTGTGATTTTTGATTAAGGAAGAATATTCTTCCTCCATAGCACTATCCCACTCAGGTACCCCCGATGCCTCTCGAAAAGTCTGTGGTCCGAAACTGTAGCAAAGAAGGCATGTGGATCTCTCTGAAAATCCCCCGTAGTACGTCTGTCATCTGCGGGATCTCCTGCCCAAGTGCCAGCACTCTCAAGTGTCTGTCTGGCCCAAAGTGGCCCGGAAGTGGGCAAGTCAGGTGCTAACTCCTCATCCTCTGACTGACTAGAGGTGGATGACTCTGCATCACTGTCCTCACTGTTTGAACTCAAAGAATAAGAAGATGACTCTGGCTCAAGAATCTGTTGTGGCTGATCTGAATCTGACGAAGAATCATCATGAAGAAGTAGATCCGATGAGGGAGAAGAAGTGTCAAGTGTTGAGTCTCTAGGACTCTCCTGAAAATAGACACTTCTCTCGATGAACAACTCATGAGTGACTGGATCTAGAAGGCGATATCCCTTAATACCATCCGGATATCCTACAAAAATGCAAGGCTTGGACTGACGTTCCATAGCTTTGCGTTTCTTCTTCGAAATGCAGGCCATGGCTGGGGATCCAAAAACTCTAAAGTGCTCAACATCAGGTTTCCTTTTTTGCCAAGCTTCAAAGGGTGTTATCCCTTTCAAAGCTTTGTGAGGAACCCTGTTTTGAATGTAGCAAGCACAATTGATGGCTTCGGCCCAGTACTGTGGTGCTAAGAATTTGGAGTGAATCATACAGCTACCCATCTCTTTTAAGAACCTATTTTTGTGTTCTGCAACCCCATTCTGTGAAGGACTGTAAGTGACTGTGCGCTGCAAATCAATCCCCTCTGTGGTGCAAAACTGCTCAACCCTGATGCTGACATACCCCCCTCCATTATCAGTTCAAAGAACCTTGATGGATTTCTCACTCTGTTTCTCAACAAGAGCCTTAAAGTCTAAAAAAATTTCAAACACTTCAGACTTTTGTTTGAGAAAATATATCCAAGTGTACCTAGAGAAATCATCAATGAAAGTGAAGATGTACTTGGCCCTTGTGAAAGATGGTTTGGGAAAGGGTCCCGATACATCACTGTGGACTAACTCCAAAGGTTGTGAAGCCCTCCAAGCTTTGCCTTTGTCAAATTTTGCTTCGGGATGCTTCCCAAGGGAACACCGTTCGCAAAGTCCTTTTGAGAATTGGACACAAGGCAAGCCAATGACCATGTCATTTTTGCAAAGTTGCTCAAGGTAGCGGTAGTTAAGGTGGCCAAACCGCTCATGCCATAATTTGCTAACTCCATCTGAATGATTCAGCAATGATGTTGGAGAAAAATCTGATGCAAAATGTGAGGTGTATAACTTTGTTTGGTGATCTGCCCTACCCACTGCCACTATAGTATCACTATGCAACTCCCTGATAGCCACTGAATCTGGTGAAAACTCAACTCATGCCCCGACCAATGTGAGTGATTTGGTACACTGATAAGAGATTGGTTGAAAGAGAAGAAACACTTAGAACATTATTGAATGTTCCTCCTTCCATTTCAACTGACACTCTCCCTGCAACAGAAATTGATGTGTCATCACCCAAACTAATTGAAGTCATGCTACAAGGCTCTAAAGATGAAAACTCAACTAGTAAAAAGCCCATGTGGTGAGAAGCACCCAAGTCGATGACCCATGAAGATGTAGAAGCTGTTGTAGCTACAAGGGCCTTGCCTTTTTCTTTCTCCTTACCTTTGCCTTTGCCTTGGTAGAATCTTGGGTAGATGAATTCTGCTTGATGGACTCAGAAACACCTATGTTGTTTTTCTCTAGAAGATGAGTTAGGTGATCTATTTGTTTCTTCATGCATTTGTGTTCCTCATGCCCTGTCCTTTTACAATAGGCACACTTAACCTTCTCCTTCTTAAGTTTAGCATTGGAGGATGAAGACTCAGTGTTGTTTTTGGCAGGATTGGTGTTTTCTTTCTTCCCCTGGTCCTTGTTCTTTTTTTTCTTCTCCTTTGTTGAAGTCTTATCCTTACCATTTCTAGCTATCAAAGCTTGGAGTTGAGTAGACTTCATTGTGCCCATTTGAATTAGCTTATCTTCCTCCCTAGTCAAGTCGGCAATGAATGAATCCAAAGAAGGCATTTTCCATGTAGTGCCAACGGCACTTTTTGTGGCATGGA
The DNA here is from genome assembly GCA_037957365.1 of Torreya grandis. Classification (NCBI taxonomy): domain Eukaryota; kingdom Viridiplantae; phylum Streptophyta; class Pinopsida; order Cupressales; family Taxaceae; genus Torreya; species Torreya grandis. Next base: position 3,299,792 of record JARHVA010000707.1, on the reverse strand, counting down.
AAGTGGAGACAGACTGAATAGCTTAGGCCTAACTTGGCGAGAATAGAAAGTATGAGTTGATCATCTTTCTTCTCTATTCCACATTCTTTCAATTGCAATCTAAGGGCCTTAAACTTAGTGAAGAAGCTCTGTAGGGTGTCAAAGTTGCTAGGACTTAGACTTATGAGTTCGTTTTCGAGCTCATGACCTCTCATCTCATCAAGCTTCTTAAATAACTTTTCTAAGGTGTCCCATATGTCATTGGGAGTTTGAGAGGATTCTAGATGGAAAAGAAGTTCTGAAGACACAAACAAGCTCAGTAGTCCATAGGCTTCATCGCTACGGTTGTACCACTTAACCTTTACAGCATCAGTGTTGGGTTCTATTTCAGTACCCATGGTGATCCTATACAACTCTTTGCTTCTAAGAATGATTGATATTTTAACCTTCCATTCATGATAGTTGAAGGGTGTTAGAGCTTTAAGTTGAAAAAAATCCATTTTTTAGCTGAATTTAAGTGAAGTTGTGTTGATTGCAAATAGTGAAATTATGCAGAAAGGAGAATGAAAGTAAAGATCAGCAAATTGTGAAAAGCAATCACACTCTCCCGAAATATTGAGCCCCCCCAAATATGCAAGTGCACGCTCAAAAGACGTCGGACTCAGTCGAGAATGCATCTTAGAGCAATCAGTGCAAGACTAAAGCAAACAGGACGTCGGACTCAACCGAAAATGCGTCTCGAGAGACCCAAATTTTTGGCACTTTATAAACTAGTGCGTTTTTGACAAATAACAAGCCTACGTTGTGGAGAATTGAATTACAAACACTTTTGCAAAAAACAGCACTCAAATCCAAGTTACCGTTTGCAAGATATTAAAAGTTCAATTTTCCCATAAACTAGTGTTTTTACAAAAAAAAACACTAAAACATTAAAAAAATGCCTATTTTGAGAGAGAATGTGGCCTTCCAACCACTCGTTGGATTCAGCACGGAATGAGAAATCCAAAAAAAAACTGTGTGAGGGGGAATTGGCCTCCCGCCAACCCGAGCCTCACCCTTCGTCTTCGTAGGTCGAAGATACAAGTTTTAAATTGAAAATTCCCAAATTACAAAACTATCTATAAAACTGAATATTCAGTCAAATTGACTGATTTTTATTTTATCAAGTCAATTTTTAACTAAAAAAATGAAGCATAGACAGAAATAAAGGATGCCACATGTCCAAGGGGCGCCACATGGGATGCCAAGTACAGAAGGGGCGCCAAAATAGCACAATGCAAAATTTTAACTCAGAAAAGACAAAAGAATAATTGCAGACCTGTGCTGGATGCGTACGCCCTGCTTGGCACCTTGCTGGGCAAGAAAATAAGCTCTAAGCAACTTCAGTTCCAGCAGCAAAAGTCCTTCCTTCCAGCCACGCCATCAGCGTTCTTGCTCTGATACCATATCAGAGTTGTTGCCAGAATCCGGATAACGCGAGTGCAATGGAGACGTGATCACACAAGATGAACAAGTGCACACCACATAGATGCTAAAACAATTTGAAAATAAGACAAGAAGATATATTGCACAAGACAAAATGGAGAAAACCAAAATCTGATTATCATGAGATGGCCAAAGTGAGAAATACATATAGGAGAGTACGTAAGTAACTCCTCTACAAAAAGTGGACAAGGCACCCCAAGAATAGACAGTAACTCCTCCATGAAAGGTGGTGACAAAGTGCTAAGAATAGAAAAGTAACTCCCATCAAGGGAGTTACTTATGACATTCTTATGACACCTATGACACATCTATGACACACCTCCACATAAGCTAGCCTATCCCACAAATGTAGGAGAACTCCATGCATGCACAAGAAATACAATTTCCCTAATTAATAATTAAGGAAAAATAAAAACCTACACTAATCGCTGCAATATGTCCATGGTATGGGAGGATGATTCTGGTTTGCATTGTACACAATCCCTCTCTTCAGTGTCTAGATCAGTTAATACAGCAAAAGGATTTTGTTGGGAAATAGAGCTGGTTCCTTGGGGGATCGTTTCCCTTTTTTGTCAAGCTTTTTGGAACTTGTTTTCATCTTTCTGCTTCTCTAATTATGCTGATTTCTGGAGGTTGCTGACTTCATTGATCTAGTAATGGCTGATAGATTTTTTACATATGTTCTGGTTGTGCTTGAAGATCTTTTGTGTGATCCATAGGGAGATCTCGAGAGATTTGAGAGGGACACACCCTTGCTGGATTGCCATGTTCATGACAGGATCTGCATTTGAAGGGGGTGCTTAATGAGAGAATCATGATATTTAAGTTAATCTTAATGGGCTTACTAGTAATGACTGCATTATTAGTCTTAGTTGTTTCTAAAGAACAATTTTGGTTGTGGTGCAAAGAAATGTTTCTCTTCTTTATTTAAATCATAAATATTTAATTTCCTTGTCAGGAACAATCTCGTTATAAGTTTTGCAGGGTGAACAGTAATGGAAAGCCCCCTTATTAATATTTATTAAATACTTGGTAAGTCTATTAGGTAAGCTGTCCTTTTTCACAACAATGTCACCATCATCATTGTTCCTACATTTATTATTATTATTATTATTATTATTATTATTATTTGTAAATAATGCAACAAAATAGGCTATTACTATCTACAAGCATATCAGCGCCACACTTTCTAATGTCTATGTATGGATTGTTGATAGCAAAGCTATGAACACTAATATTGTATTCAATTCATTTATCAAAGATCGTATTATTGTTAATAGTTCTGCTACCAACAAAGTTATAATCTATATTATCATGCAAACAATTATCAATGTGACCTAATGCATTCTTTTCACTAATATTATCATGTATACTGATAAAATTATTATCTCCGTTAAAATTTAACATATTATGCAATAAATCATGCTTCATAACAGAAAAGTGAGAAGTACATACACAATTAATGGGTCCATCTGCTTCTAATCCTGCCGTCATTTTAGCTGCATTTGCTTCAAACTCCCTGCTACTTCCTATAATAACATGCTTCTGTTTACTCGAACCCTGCATACTGCCCTTCTCCTCACTGTCTAGTTCATTTCGCTTCAAAATCATCTCAAAACCTTTATTCTAATATCAGTTTACCATTATAGTCTGAACTAAATACTGACTAGGATTATTATATAGTTGTTTTTGACATTATTCAAATATGTTTTTATTGGGTAAATGGGCCCATTAAATACCAAGGAGTGGACTCCCTCCCTCAATACAGTACTCCTTGTCAAAGAATCTAATTCTTCGCATGGCACGCAAATTAACACAGAGGAGCATGCCTGCCAGGTTTTAAGCTTAGGTCATTGTGGCAATAAGTGACCCAACTTCCAGTTGAATAGGGATGAGCTAAAGTTCTAAACCATGTGAGCTATTATTGCAGAGCCCCACGTTCAAATCCCCAGGAGACATGATAAAGTGTTGAAATCGAGTACAAATTCTGTCCAACTCAATGGGTGTGGCATACTCCAACAAACAACGCCAGATGCAAAGCCCTGGGTGACTTTAACAGAAGGGATACCCCTCAGCCCTCATGTAAGCCACAGGTTACCCCATAATGGAAATTAACCAAATCAAAACAAAAGTGCCCCAACTTACAGCTAGACCACTGCTTAACAGAAGATATCATTCCACTACTCATATTTTATTTAGTTTAGATGGCCCCAACATAGGTGGACAAGCCCTATCATTCTAATAATATAGAAATGAAAAGTTAAAACAACCATTTTGAGTGGATATCTTATCTGCATTCCAATACCTGCTGTACTTTTTGGAGAAGGCCAAAAATGAACATTAAGTCATGCAAACAGTAATTTTTAACTGTATAGAAAAATTATTACCATACAATGATACATAACTCCATTTCAGCAGTAAATCTACATCTATGAAATTTGTAAGTACTTCAGACTCTCCAGCCATTAATCTATTCACATGCATATTAGACCAGTAAGAGCGAAAAATTGTTTCTTGTGAAACAAATTTTGGTGTAGATCAAGAAAACAAGATACTCAATTCCTCATTACTAAAGTATCAAACTGAAAAGGATTTGATACTCACGATGACAGTAGTCACTATGGCATTTACTACCCCATGGTAAGCCATTGTCAACCTCATGAATTTATTCACAATGCTTTCAAGTAGTCTCAATCTCCCATGCTCAGCCGCAACAGCTAAGGGGAAAAACATTAAATCCAACATGAGAACACAAAAACCAGCATATCAACAACCATACAACAGAAGAACAATATCTTTAATTTAATTAAGTACGCCAATGAGCTTGAAAAGAATTTGCAAATATTAAATTGATAGTTGTAAAACTTTCCCATCTCCTTGCTATTATGTTTTTGTTCTACCAGAAATTGAATTATATTTACATTACCATAAAATAAAATAGTATCCCAACTTCTGCTTTCAAATCTACATCCTTTTATGATCATAGCATACAAATTAAAAATTAATAAAACTTTCAGAGGACTATAAAATGAAAAAATATCCAAAACATGTAAAGTAAAACCACCAAAGTCGATTATGTTTCTATTTTTATATTCTTGGGAGACTGTACATCCAAAAGGAAGTAGAGAGAAAACCATGTTAATAAAGAAAGAAATTATATTCATGTCCGCAGATGACCAAAAGCAGGTCAATGGAACTCGAGGATACAGCAGTTAAAAACAGAAAGTTCTAGGAAGAGAGAATCCTAGAAGCCAAATAAAGGAATAGAATGGACAAAATAAAGCAGGATAGATGATAAATCTCATGCCATATGATGAACTTGAAACCTTGTTATTTGCACAACTAATAGCAAAAAATTTCAACTAAAAATTGAAGTTCTGTTATGCACCCAGAATGAAACAGTTAGCATGCATCTCAATGATTGGCAATAAATCTCCCAATGAAGGGGTGGGTAAAAAAGTTAATATCAAAGTCGAATGGAAACCCCACCTCTGAATTCACTCAAGCTGAACTTTAATGGTGCCTCTATGGGCCTGGCAGGTGCAGGGGGATTTATAGAAATCATTTTGGAGGACCCATATTATGGTTTGTGCTATGCTTGGGGATCTTATCTAAAAACCTCGCTTCAGTGTATAGAATTTAGCATGGAGTGAAACAACTATGGAACAATGCGTGAAACAACTAGAGAATGAAACATTAATATTTGATTGTCAAAACTGATTCCCAGAATTTGGCCTTTCTTTGGTCGAAACATTGGAAATTGTGACCCTTGGTCAAAGGCATTCATAAGCTCATAGATTTGCTTTTTAATACTCAAATGGTTTATAATCCTTGAGAGTTTAAAAGAACAACAAATAATTTGGCTAAATTGGCTCCATCTCAACCTTTGAACGGTCTTGAGTCGTGACTCTTATGGATCCAAGGACTTAGCATGGGATTGATTCACAGGTTAGACCAGCCCTTGAAGAAGTTACTAACAATTACAACATATGTTAGGGCGATGGTGGGAGGGAGTTTCCTTTTATCCCCTAAAACAAACTCCCTCATGAAACTATGAACATATTCATCGTCTCTTAGCTTTGGGTACATCGGTTATGAATGTTAACCTGGTTTTGAATTGGCTCTTGCATGTGTGCTAATAGTTATTGGTATATAGAAATAAATAATTATATGGTGACTTGCAGTTTCATTACTCTGATTTGATTTTGAAACTCCTGAACCCTTGTTTACACTAGGTAGGAAAGCTCTATTCACGAAGTCTAAGAAGACTCTAGAAGCCCTCCATTTTAAAGACTGCAGTAGACATTATTTGAGTTTTCTTTTGAGCCTAAACAGATAGCAGCGCCACCTTTTCCACGTGAATATGATTGAGCAGGGGAGGATTGATCGAGAATGGGGCAGGTTGTCATTAATTCGCATCCTCAAAGCATTTGGGGGACTCTGATGAATTGTATTTTCTAGTGTCTCTGGCTGCCTTCTCATGACCAATAAATTGTTTCTCTCTACGCTGCTCCTTTTTCTCTTAGTAGATGGCATTGGTGGAATTGTGATGCATGCATGGTGGCTCCTAGTGGAGTGGAGTGGAATGGAGAATTCAATGACCTGCTGATATGGGCAAGGTGTGAGCTGCTATAGAGGGGAGTTGGGCTTAGTCTGACGAACAAGAGTGAGTGCCCATATCCCTCCTCTCTTGGAGGCTATAGCTCTATAGTGGATTCTAAGAGCATCTAAAAGGAGGTAAAAGGCCTAGGCTCTCTGAAATGCTGAATTGTTTCTGACAATCTGTGTTAATGGGGATTTAAGAATGGGACGAAAGAAACTTAGTTTGTTGACTCCCAATACTGGCACTAACGCACTTATAAATCCTATACCCTCTTTGAAACGGAGTTCTAAAGGGAAAGGAATTGCTTCTTGTAAATACTGACTTCGACCATATGGAGAAGAATTTGTCTTTGAAGGGTAGGACCCCTAAATATGCCCCTATTTTGCCTAAGAAAGGTCGAGACCTCCATGTTAGGGGTTAAGTATTTGGGCAGGTGCGTTGCTTATTTTGAGCAAAAAATGGATGGGCCTGACACATTTCAAGTATCTCTAGCTTAACTGCTCAGGTTAGTCCTTGGTTTGGTTAGATGGGTTGAGGCTGTAAATCATCCCTTTTCTCATGTGCTGGGTTAAGCAGGGACATCTAGGAAGGGTCATGTGCCAAAGTCTCTGGTGGGGAAGGGGGGTGTGGATAATATGAAGAAGCTTTCTGCAGAAGTAAAATACTTCAAAGAAAATGCGAACACCCAGAACTAGCGCCCACATGAGCTAAAGAACATGATGGACCATAATGTATGCCTTAGATGGGAAGATGTAGGGCAATGACTTGATGGTTGCGAGGGATGGATTGTTGATTTCCATTCCTTAGACCTAAAGATGCATCTTGGATAGTATGGATGTAGGTATGCCTTTCTGACGAGCATTCAAAATTTTAGGACCAGACCCTATGTTAGTCAAATCATGAAGAAGCATTTGCATGCACAAAATCCTTGGACCAAATCTGTTGAAGATGTTAGTTGCCATAGGATTGTGCCTTTCAATTATGGGAGGCAGTCACACGGATTCGAATGGCAATCATGTGGAAAGCACAATAAATTGCAGAAACTTAATGTGTTATGAAAACAACAAACCAGAGCAAAGGAAATACAAGGAGTCAATAATGCAGTGTAAATGAGGCTTTATTACAAACAAAAGTTAACAGTTAATTAGAAAAAGGTCACAATTTCTAAGAAGAGATGAGAAGCTACAACCCTCTACTTCTTACATTTGGATGTTACTCCTTTTATAAAGTTATATAACAAGAAATGAAGACAAAGAATAGACTGTGCAGTGACTTTCCCCAAGAAACTGAAAAGTGATTGAACAAGTGTTTTACTTGTGAGGTGCGAACTGTTGTGATTTCTCAATGTCCAATTAGTTGGTCCTTTTATGTCATCTCTAGGTCATCTTCCATTTCATCCTTTTCAAGCATCGCTATGCTTCTTTTTCCAAACCATCTTTCCCTTGTTGGGCTTGTGGTTAGGAACCTTGGTTGATAATTTAAATGTGCAGACAAGCTCCTAAGCAAAGTTTTCATAGTCATATCCTCACAATGGCCTAGAGCATGCCTTGCAAGTGCGTTCACATGCTCCTTTCAAAAAATTCGCGTTGATCTAGAAGAGTTTTGAGATTGTGAGATGTCAGGGTGAAGAATAGCCCAATGATTGTGAAGGTCGGTGTAATAATGATGATTCCAAAGTCACATTTTGAGCTAAAGACGGACACCTCAACATCCAAACTACCTTAAAGAAGAAAAAGTTGTCTTTCCAAAGCATAAATTTTCCACAAATGCCAGAATATAATGTGACGGTTTTTGTGCATTAAAATGCTTCCTCATGCACATTGCAAAGCACAAATGCTCCCAAGAAAAAAGCCTCATTTTGAATGCATAAAGAACAAATATTTGGACCGGGAAGCTCTAATGATTTGTCAAGTCACACTGACCTATTCAGTGTCCAAGGTGCAATATAGAAGGTTGCCACATTTAATATCTTCTAATGATTTTAAAAATTAGAAATTTGATAACAAGAGGTTGAATTAATTAATTCTACCTATTATTCGAATAATTATTTATTTGCACCTAAATACCAATTAGAAGAAACAAGAGCAGGACAAGTAATATGGAGTTAGAAGTATAGTGAAATATGGTATCTCTAGAACATTAGCAATCAAGTGGAATTAAGGTGGAGATGGTGGAGGATAAGAATGTTCTATATAATTCAAAAACTTGGTGTCTCCGCTCTCAGCCTTTATAAATGAAATAAAATAAAAATTGAAAGTGTTGATGGATTAAATATATATGGCATTTACTCATCATAAAAATAAGAGTATATGTGAAAGATTAAAATAAAATATCAAAAGTTCGAAAGTCTCTAAAGAAAAGGGCTTGCACGTAAGATGAGAAAAGCGGAGATAGACTTAACAAGATGTTCACTTCTTTTCTCAATATCCAAAAGTGAAGTTTTAAAAACAAGATAAGCAGAAGCAGAGGTAATACACACAGTATCCCTTCAAAGGCAATCCTCGTGCTCTGACCCTGCTTTGGAACAATTGTCGGTGAAATGAATTAAGCCTCTTCTTCAAATTCAAAGTCTACGTTCCAAATTTAATTAAAGGTCGTGCAATTCTTAAATGTTTTTCCATTCAAAATGATTCCCACCAAAGACTCAAACGTGACTCTGATTTTAAGGAAGATAGTGCTCCACATGTCAATGAAGAATTTGTTGCATGGCTTGGGGCAGTTCGAATGGGTCTCAAGCATTTTGAAGAACATATCCTGGATTCTACAGATGTGTTTAGGTCTTATTTATGCAATCAGCCGCCCTCGTTCCCTTTAAATCTCATTCGGTCAAGAAGAGTGCATTTCCAGCCAGCCTGTTGGCAAGAAAATCCGAGATGATGACACTGTTTTCAAAAGGGACCTTTATGCAGAAAAGCCGAGTTGAGGTTTGTGTACGAAAAGTTTGAATGAGGAAGCACATCACAGAAGCGTACAGCTCAGCTGAATCAGTGTATTGAAAAGGTCTTGAGGTCTGATGGGATTTAATGATTATTGTTGCAGGTATGCCCTACTTCCAGCCAATGGAAGGCTGCAATAATAGTTTCCTGAATGGCACCTAAGGAATGTGCACTTTTCAGCAGCAGGAAATGAGAGCCAAAACTCAAAGAAACGTGACTTGTTTGACAAAATTTGTCACTTGTGTAACCTCACGGGATACAATGACATCAATGCACAGCCACAGCCTTGAGGAATAGAAGGTTGGGGCATGCTGATGGTCTATGATTCTTTAATATTGCTGATATTTTGTATAGCCTTCAGTTTCTAACTCATGACAAAGACAGCTCTTCATGTGAAATATTTGACAATGTGCTCCTAAGTTAGGTTTAACATGATACAAACTAGACTAGTTTTGGGATCTTTCACTAATCAGAATTGGCGTCTCTCTCTCCCACTCAGTTGTTTGAAACACTTCTTCAAGAAGGCCGATGCCCCTGCTCAGAGAATAGAAACCAATAACAATCTTAGAAGGGCGTCCTGTATTATTTGGAAAGATTATGGAAACAATTAAAAAATACTGAGGAATATCATGTTGGGCGATTGTTAACAAGGATCAATAGCTGAGTTATTCAACATGATGCATATAGACACTGGAAGTGCATGTATGAAAAGTTATCTTCCTCAAAAATGGTCACATCTTCGTAGATTGGATATGCTATTCAACACCAGCCGCCACTCTTGTGTTTTCTTTTGACAAACTCCTTGTATGATTTGTATCGTGCAGTTCACATAGTTCACATAAATATTTAAAATGCAAGATTGCAATCTTTGAAAAGATGTTTTAATTGGTCTCTAACCATTAATAGATGTGCACAAATAAACTTGCCGGAAATCGCTGGAAAATAAAAGCATATGCCATTGACAGGTGCGAATTGACCTCATTCCCCCTTTCCTTTGTCATTCCTTCCATTTGTACAATGCTGAGACAATAGTTGGATGTGCACAGTGGGTATCCACAGAAAACCTCATTTTTTTTTGCAAAATGGTTACTCGGCCAACTTACCGCAAGCCAGGAAAGAGGCCTAGACTTGCAGTTTTTGGCAAGTGATTAATGCAATTACTCTCCAAAAACTGCAAGTCCAAGCCTACTACTTGGCTCGCAGTTTTCAATGAATTTCACAAAAAAATGTCATTTCACTTCATTCTTTGGCAATTTTCTGCTTGCTTTTGCTCTGATTTCACAATTTTTCTTTCCTGCCGCATGCTGATAGTGATACGATGTGGATCATACAAGTTTTAGAAAAGCACTCTGAGACTTGAGTCGTGACAGTGAATCGTGATTTCATTTGTGCTTGCTGTGTGACAGATTCAGTGTGAGTCGTAACTGTCCTGGTACCCGCGGTTTTGAAAACAAACTCCAGACTACAGACGGCCCATTAATATTACATTGAAGCTAGTGCTCCAAACCTTTGTTCAAAGTTTGAAACTTCAGAATCATTTCAGTCTTCAGACTTTTAGACTTTCAGTTCCAGTCATACGGTATACCGAAATATTTCTGTTCAAACTTCATACTTATAGTTCATCAGTCAGGTTCAGTCTTCATTCAACTGATTGCCATCAGCTTCTAAGTATTTTCCGAGGGATAACTGAGCATTGTACTGTTTTTTGGTCGAAAACTAAAAGAAATTATACGAATGTGTTCTCCACATTCATTTCTCATGCTTTTTAATAGTGTTTTATATGTTATTTCAGTTATTTTATGAATTTATATTCTTTTGAAGTAGTGATAAAGTTGCCCAGTAATTGCCGAGTCCCGAGTACAATTCAAAATTTTGGGCTGCCAAGAAATTGCCAAGCACAAGTTTTTGAACTATGCTTCAAACTTTGATAAAATGTTGATTTTGTCATAATTACAAAATCCCACATTAAAACACGTGCATATAAATTTGAAGGTCATTTGCACGTCATTTGTGCTCTCCAAAAGAAAACATTTCTACATGGTTCTAAATCGGCCAATAATGAAATACAAGATGAAGTCCTAACCCTTGTGTGTGACCAATGAAGTATAGGATGTTCAAGGCAAAGATTTGGGGTACGTTAACATGTAGATATGGTCCAAAGAGTTATTGCAAAAGGAACAGCATGATCCCTTGCTTGCATCTTGCCTAGTAGCAATTGCCACTTTCCTGGGCACCATCATGTGTCCAGATTTTGGTTCTCGAATGTGCAAAGTATTATGATCCTAAGACTCGTACCATCAAGACTGTCCATGGGCAGATTTGAATTCTTTGCAGTGATGTTGTCAATCCCAAAGGCAATAGTAGAAGTCAGCATCGAGGAATCAATTAGTACTTTATATGCCAAGTGCTCAGATAATAGGTAGTTTATCAACACGTCACTATCAATGCAAAGGTGAAACCTTTCCAAGATAGAATATGCTAAAGTAAGTTGAGCTCAAAGATGAATTTAAACACGTTATTCTTCTCCTAAGTAGAGTGGTCAGGTGACCTGATGTAGACACTTTTTCTGGGAGCATAGACACTTCAGGTGGAACCGCATCATTAGTAACTCGATATATAAGCAGCTCGTCGAAATTGTTGAAAACAAGTCATTCTATATGACTTCCTACCTAGTGTACGCTCTCTTGCACCCTATCAATAGGTTGTTCACTCCTGGAATTTTAGACTTGCTGAAGCAAAATGCACATGTATATGAATTCTATCCAGAGTCCTGTTGGATTTGTTGTATACTTTGCACATGTTTCATCCCTTAGGTATTGTATAGCCAAGCACAACAAATTTTTTTCAAAACAATTTCACATTTTGATGATCCTGTAAGTATTTTTACCTACAGTAATAATATGGCCAATTTTATAACCCACAGTTTTATGGGGAACCGTTATGGGTTGTATTCTTGGCCCATGGTTTTGGTACCCGTGGTACTGTAAGACTGCTTAGGCGGTTACAAATTGATGTTCCTATATACACTCGCACACGCAGTAAAGGTAAAGCAAAACTTAGAAGTCCATTAGTGTACTGCAGGACAGTTAATACAATAGTAAAGGAGATTATTGTACTAGGTTTTTTCCCATAAGGGTTTCCCAAATGAAATCTCGTGTATTGTGTGCAATTTCTCATGTTCAATTTTAACATAAATATTTTGTTAGTATTACTTCTCTTGTATTGGTTTATCAGTCATTTTCTCTTCATTTGGTATCAAAGCTAGGTTTTAGCTTTTTTTGAAAAGTTAGGGTTTCACCTACCTGTGATAAACTATTTCGCAAGTGGGAGCTATGTGCATGAGAATCTTTGTCTGAAAAAGAATGACAGAAAGCACAAGTATAGAAATTGACAAATTCAATGATCAACATTTTGAGTTGTGGAAGCTCAAGATAGAAGATCTTCTTGTGGACAGAGATTAGTGGGTTGTTATATCGAGTGTGTAACCTATGGGTACGAAGGTAGAAGATTGGAAAAAGATCAACAGGAAGGCAAAGAGTCCAATCAAATTGTATCCATCAAATTCCTTTTTGCCGAATGTGTCATCACTCACCAGAGAAAACTTTTAAGGAACTTTGGAAGAACTTGGGGACTTTGTATCAAACAAAGACTCTAGTAAACAAACTATTTCTCCAAAAGATGTTGTATTCATTGGGAATGAATGATGGTGACTCTGGATGGACTTCAACATCTAAATGCTTTCAATATTGTGGTAAGTTGGTTACTTTGTATCGAAATTAAAATGGATGAAGAAAAAAAGTGTTACTTTTCTTTGTTCTTTGCCCGACTCTTGGGATAATTTTGTTATAGAAATAATTGCTACCGCATCAACATTAAAAATTGAGGACATAATAAGAGTCTTATTATCAAAAGATATGAGGTGGAAATTTGTTGAGGATTTTATCAAACAAAAGATGCCTTGATTGTGAGAGGTCATTCACAAGAGAAAAATGAGAGAATTTTGGACAGTCAAAATCTAGAGGTAAATCACAACAAAAGATAAGAAGAAATGCTAGAATTGTGGTAAAACAAGGCAGTTTAAGAAAAACTACAAATTTAAAAAGGTTCAAAAGGGCAAGTCATTTGCTAATTTCCAGTCTACAGAGACAAAACCCTTGTAAAGACTCAGGGGATCTATTCCTAGCAGCATCAAGCTCACATGCATGCCATGATGCACGGTTGATTGACTCAAGCACCTCTTTTCATATGACTCCCACAGGTAATGGTTTTGTAAATATTAAAATATCAAAGGAGATGATGTCTTCTTGGGAGACAACTCCACCTACAAGATTGTCGGTCGAGGAAGAGTCAAGTTTATGTTCAAAGATGGAAGGGTTAAAATCCTCCTTAGTGTTCTGCACATTCCGGGTTTGGCTAGAAATCTAATTTTTGTGAGCAATGATGTGGGTGTGTAGACGATATTTAACAAGGAAAGTTGCAAGATGGTCCAAAGAGCCATGGTATTGGCAAGAGGAGTCTGCACTAGAACATTGCTCAAGCTTGAGGCGACCACTATCAAACTCTTATGCTACCTACAAAAAGGACAATGCTTTGGCACCAAATGATGGGTCATATTGGAGAGAAAGGCCTGCAAACACTAAAAACTAAAGGTATGGCTAAAGGTATTTTTCATTGTCCTTTGGATTTTGACTTTTGTGAACATTGTGCATATGGAAAGCAAACTTGAGTAAAGTTTCCCAATAGTGCTAATGGAGTAAATGGTATTTTACATTTAATACATACAAGATGTGTTTGAACTTGTAAAAGTTCCATCTTTAGAAAAATCATTGTATTATGTGTCTTTCATCAATAACTACACGAGAAAAAACATGGGTTTACTATATCAAGCACAAATTTGAGGTTTTCAAGAAGTTCAAAGAGTTTAAGGCTCTTGTTGAAAACTAAAAAAAAAAAGAATATTAAGGTCTTGAGAAATTATAATGATGGAGAATACTGCTCAAATGCTATTGAGCAGTTCTATAAGGACTATGGAATAAAAAGGCAAACGACGACTCCATATACACCACAACACAGTGGAGTTGCAAAAAGAATGAATAGGACTCGGATAAGGTGAGAAGTATGCTAAGTGTTGCAAGCTTAGAAAGGCAGTGTTGGGAAAAATCAGTTGTGACTGCTTGTTACTTGATCAATAGATCTCCTAGTCAATAAAACTCTACAAGAAGCATGGATTGGTAGAACCCCTCTCTCAAACATCTTAGGGTTTTTGGTTGTGATGCTTATATGTATATTTCAAAGGAAAAAAGGATTAAGCTAGACAACAAATCAACAAAGCGTATATTTATTGGATATAGTACTGGTGTAAAAAAATACAAGTTGAGGAACCCATAAACAAAAAAATATATTTACAGTTGAAATGTTATCTTTAGCGAGGTTAAGGGGATTAAAAAATAGGAAGGGCAACCAAACGTTGAACCTAAACAATTTCATGTTGAACTAGAAGAGGGAGAATTTGCATATGAATTCAAAGAAATCGCAGGAGATGAACTAGAAAGGAAGTCGCATGAAGAAGATTTAGATGAAATAGAGGAAGAACCAGAAGATGTAGAACCAGAAACTCTAGTTTTGAAAAGATCAAATCAAGTGAGAAGAATCCCAAAAATGTATAGACCTTTTGATTTCTATTCTACAATTATTTTATCAGTTATTGATGAAGACCCCTAGGAAATAAAGGAGTCACTTGGCTCAAATAAATATAAGTCTTGGAAGAAGGCAATGGAGGAAGAAATGGAGTCCTTAGATAATAATAATACATGGGACTTGGTGAAATTATTTATAGGTAGAAATATTGTTGGCTGCAAAATGGGTATTCAAGAAGATGTATAATGCAAAAGGAAAAATGAATAAATATAATGCTCATCTAGTAGAAAAGAGATTCTCTCAGGTAGAGGGAATTGATTTTGGTGAGATATGTTCTCTTGTTGCTAAGCTAAATTCAATTAGATTTATTTTAGCTAGTGTTATTGCTTTTGATCTTGAAATAAAACATATGGATGTAAAGACAACTTTTCTACATGATGAGCTTGAGGAAGAAATCTCCATGATGCAATCAAATGGTTTTAAGGTAAAGGGAAAGTAGGATTTGGTGTGCAGGTGGTGTACAGGCTGAAAAAGCCTCTTTACGGCTTAAAGCAATCACCAAGGATGTAGAATCAAAACTTTGACAAATATGTGTTGGGACTTGTGCTCGAACAAAGCAAAGCTCATCTATGTGTATTTTTAATAAGAAGGTGAAAATCTTGTTATCATTGTGTTGTATGTAGATGACATGTTGTTAATTGGAAACAATAAGGAAATGATCAATCAAGTTAAGTCTCAATTTGATATGAACGTTCTAGCTGCTACAAAATTTATTTTGTGCATGGAAATTAAAAACAAATCATGTAAACAGAAAACTATGGTTAAATCAATGAAATATACCGAGATGATTCTGCAAAGGTTTAGTATGCAGGAAAGTAACCCTGTGAGTGCTCCTTTTTCAGTTGGTTAAAAACTATTTGTTGCACAGTGTCCCTACAATAGGAAATTGAGGACATGTCTCAAGTCTCAAATGTTAGTGCTATTGGAAGTCTAACATATGCAATGGTTTGTATCAAACCTAATATTGCTCATGTAGTGGGAGTAATGAGCACATTTATGTCAAATTCAAGCAAAGAACATTGTATTGTAGTGAAGAGGATCTTCAGGAATTTACGCACACATCTGACTACGCAAAATGCTATCAGGATAATCCTGGTGAAAGCAAACCATTGAGTCTATATGGCCTTGCAGATTCTAATTGGGCTGGAGATCTTGACTGTCGTAGATCTACAAGTGCATATGTGTTCAACGTGTTCAATGGAGCTGTAAATTGTATGGGCAAACAACAAGCAAGTGTCGCTATATCCACCACAAACGTTGTGTACATGGTTGCTACTCCTACAAGCAATGAAATAGTTTATCTTAAAACATTGTGCTTTACTATTAGGTTCATTAAATAAGTTGTAAGCATAGATTGTAACAATCAAAGTGCAATTTGTCTGGCAAAGAATCCTGAGTATCACTCATGAACGAAGCACATTGATGTCTAATATCATTTTGTTTGGGAAATGGGGAGGAGGAGATACTACTGGAAAAGGTGGACACGGACAAAAAAGTTGTTGATTCACTTACGAAGGTTGTGATTATTGAGAAGTTTTCTCGATGTAGAAAATC
Organism: Torreya grandis; assembly: GCA_037957365.1. Classification (NCBI taxonomy): domain Eukaryota; kingdom Viridiplantae; phylum Streptophyta; class Pinopsida; order Cupressales; family Taxaceae; genus Torreya; species Torreya grandis. The sequence goes on along the minus strand of JARHVA010000707.1, from coordinate 3,283,538 downwards.
AATAGGCATGGCTTCCATTAGCTATTAAAATTATGCAGCCGTGAACCCTTCTGCAAAGTGTTCAACATGTGGGAGAATGTTGAATATTTGTTGTATACTTTGCACGTGTTACACCCCTTGGGTACTGTATAGCCAAGGACGACAATGTTTTGTAGAACAAAATCACATTTTGGTGATCCCGTATGTATTTTTACCTATAAAAATAATATGGGCAGGGTTTTGACCCATAGTTTTATGGGGAACAATTATGGGTTGTATTCTTGGCCCATGGTTTTGGTACCCACGGTATTGTAAGGTTTCTTAGACAGGTTACCTATTGATGTGTGTCTATATATACTCGCACATGCAATAGGGGTAAAACCAAATTAAGAAGTACGTTATTGTATAACAAGACAGTTAAGTTAATACAATAGTAAAGGAGATTAATGTGCTATGTTTTTCCCCATAAGGGTTTCTCAGGTGAAATCTTGTGTACTATGTAATATTGTGTGTGCAATTTCTCCTATTCAATTTTAGATTTTGTTAGCATTGCTTGTCCTGTATTGGTTTATTGGTATTTCTCTTCAAGTTCTACAGGGAAAATTATGAAAGATATTTTGAAATGATTATCAATGGGTTTGTTTTCCAAGTGATCTTAGAGATAGGTGGAGTTTCAGATTTTCACCTCTCACATCAGGGCATTGAAAGCTATCAAAATGTGGGCCAGTAGGTTCAATCAAAATGATCCATATACATACATTTATGCTTTCGGCTTCCATTGAAATCCTTATAAAATGCCCAAATATGTACCTAACTTCTTCATGTTGATGGAATTCTCGAGGCAAACCTTGGAGGTACACAAGGTCTTCAACGAGCAATATAAGAGGCCATAACCTATCAAATATCTGATTTGAATCGGATATTCTTGCAAAGACAAAAATATGACCGCCAATATCACCTTAGATTAACGAAGGATTGCCTTTCTTGTTGAAGACAACATAGCTTATTTTGATCCAAGAGGAAAGATGAATAAAGCATTTTCTCGATGCCTTGGAGGCAATTTCAAACACATTGTCACTAATGAAGACTTTTGGGAGAATTGTAAAGATGAGAGATATTTTTGAGATCACCGGAAGGCATGGAAGAAGCCAGAACCAACCCGACCACGATATGAGATCCATGGCAAACCTCACACGATGTGAATAACAGTTACAAAAGGAGTATATGGGATCTTGAGATCTTAGTCATCAAGCATATTTGTAGTTTAATTCAAATATGGCTACTAGAAATGCAAATTATTTTTGCAGTCTAGAATCTCTTAATTCACTCCCTAATATGGCATCTCAAGGTGTTCATATGTCCAAAAGAGAAAATGGGCGTGGTAGCGGCTATACAACAAGAGTTTCCAAGGATCGAACATCTCATGTGGATCAAGGGGGTCTTCTCATCCCAACCGCATTATTCTAAATAAATTGCCTACTAAGAGAGGCAAACGCGATGGTAATGATGATGATGATGATGATGATGATGATGATGATGATGATGTCCCAGACAAAAAAAAGAAAGATAAAAGAACCCCACCCCTAGTCTACCAAGAAATCCAAAGAAAGGGAAGAGAAATGAAAAGGAAAAATAATGCGAGTCAAACATGAACCCCACCCAGAAGCTCCTACACCTATGCCTTTGAATCTAGAAATACCTAGTGTTTCTATTCCAAGCAAGACATCCCAAGCACAAATTATACCGTCTATTGATAAAGATTTCTTCAACCAACCTTACAAAGGATAAAACTGTGTCCAATGTTTTCTCCCACCCTCTCCAATGCAATTAATGTCACCTCAGAATCCCGGAAGGCTACACCAATAACATAGTTGAGGCTAGATGTGTCAATGAAAAGTTTGGTAGTTGATACTACTATTCCCAAGAGAGAAGTGAACATGGAAGATGCTAGGCTAGAATATTTATAACTTCAACAACATGTCTTCCCACAAATCAATCCACGTGATGTTTCTAACATACTTAGGTGAGTAGTAAATTTAACAATTCTCACTTTCAAAGATTGTTTGAATAAAAGGCTCGCTTGAAAGCTGATAAAGAGGCCTGGTCAATTATATCAATCAAGTATGTGCTTCACTAGTAAGTGTGCAAGCCCTTATTGCCATGATATGTCTTCGTCATCAAAAAAACAAGATAAACTCTCTCGCTTGCTATTGTAATTGGTTTTATTCTCAAGTCCCATTGACTTAATGTTGGTTATTCATGGACATTAATATAATTTATTTCTTTCTTTCTAAAGTCGGTGAATGGACTGACTATTGGACAACATTCAAGTGAATTATAACAGATGGTCTCTAAGACTCAATGGAGTTGTTCAGATATCTTAGAGATGCATCCATATTTCTAAAATTAAGTGTGGGAAATATGTTCTCCTTGCAGGAGAAACATTGTGCACAGCGAAAATCGGGATGTAGAATTCTAGATGAGGTCATAGTAATAGTGGACTTGTCCATACCAAGTTTTGATGAAAATCAAATGGGAACTAAATTTCAAGTGCTGATATAATGGTTCTTCATTCTAGAGCACAAGTGTGAAATTCTCAAAAAATCTTGCCAATCCCTCGTCCTTACCCTAGAGGAGAATCGTCATTGCCTCCATGATGCTTTGTTGACTTTCCAGTTTCATGGAATGACTGGATGCATAAACAAAATGCATGATGATTTTCTCTCGGGTTCCCAAAGAGAGACTATTTTGGCACAAGTGGATGAAAATTTGAATAAGTTTGTGGCTCCTCCACCTAATGCAGTCATCAACAAATTGTTTGTCAAAGGGGTATGTGACATCACTTCCAGTGTAAGTGGCTCAAAAATCATGCACCGAAGATCTCCAGATTAGTATCTTTTGAGTTAGATCAACTCATTGCACAACAAAGTACTCGCATCAAAGAATTCAAGTCCATTGATTTGATGCCCGTCGAGCAAGTCCTTCAAAGGTGGAATGTCTTCTCCTCGAAGCAATGTTCATCAAACAAAATTGAGGCCATCATAGAATTAGATGATAGCAACTAGATTCAATGTAACTCTAAAGTCTCAATGACTAAGTGATCTATGTTTAAGTTGAGTTCGGGTGAACTCCGTCATAATGTAAGTTGCTATGTAATAACTCTTCCAGCGTAAGTGGCTTAAAAATCGCACATCAAAGATCTCGAGATTAGTGTCTTTCGAGCAAATCAACTCATTGTGCAACAAAGTACTCACATCAAAGAATTCAATTCCATTGATTTGATGCCCGTCGAGCAAGTCCTTCAAAGGTGGAATGTCTTCTCCCAAAGCAATGTTCATCAAATAGAATTGGCCATCATAGAATTAAATGATAACAACTAGATTCAATGTGACTCTAAAGTCTCAATGACTAAGTGATCTATCTTTAAGTTGAGTTCAAGTGAACTCTGTCATAACTAAAGTTGCTATGTAATAACTTAAAAGCGTTTTGATTTTAAAAAGTGTGTTAGGGTTTTTGTTTGACTTTAGTTAGTTAATAAAGGTAGTTAGTTAGTTTAGAAGTGGTTGTAAAAGATAGTTATGTACTCAAAATGTCTACGTTGTTATAAATAGATCCTAGAGCTCTCACAGTATGGGATCTTTTGAAAACCACTAAATGTTATCAAACTAAGATTACCAAATTACATTTTGTAATCAAACCTTTTTCACTGAATATCAATAAAAGAAGGGCGATGAATATTGTGAAGGCTTTCATTCCTTTAGGTATTTATCGTTTATGATAACATTCTTCCAAATTATTTAGTTGTTTCTGTAAGATTTCACATTCATTACTTTGGTCAGTTCATAAGATCTAATTCACCACAATTCTTTGCTTTGTTCTGGGTGAATTTTTTCACTTCATATCCATTTTGGCATAGGAGGAACTCCATTGCTATTCCTTCAATCATGTTTTCTTGTTTCTCTACATAAGTTTCGACTTTTCTTTTACAAATGCTTACAATAATAAATCCTATCAGAAACCTTTTTGTGAATAAGTATATAATTTTGTAAATATCATCATTGTATATTTCTCATAGGTGTTCTTTTAAGGGAAGCCTCCCCAACAAATAGAAATACAATAGTCTCACACATTGCCCCTAAGGGATTTATCCAGCAAATTTTAGGGATAACAAGTCTTCCATTGATGGGGCGCCACAAGGCCTCTCAAATCCACAATGTCTAGCACAAAGTAGGTCAATCAAGTGTGGATTGCACATGCAAAAAATCCCTAAGTGTTGAACTTCCACTTGGATCAATTGTCCCCCTTGAGAAGCAATAGGCCCATTGCTTCCATTTCTTGGACCTAATGTGGGATTTTTTGTTGAATTTGATACTTGATGAATCACTTTCCTCGTAAATTATTACTCTGTACTTTTTTGCTAGCACATAATTGCATGTTTGATGTAAACCCACCTTATCAAGCCCCTTAGGTTACCAATTATGGATGTATCTTGGAATGCTTAGGGTTAAAATTTGTGTAGGCCCATGAGGCACCGACTTGTGGTGCCCTTGGTATAATTGCTAACCAAACCCAATCAGTTACAAGCTTGAGGTAACTTGGGATTCAAGTTAATTTGGGCCCTACCCTAGTATACTATAATCATCGTGGCCTGCCTTTGTGTACAATAGGAGGCCAACATGTGTTATAACCATCCAAGGTTAGGTGACTACACGTATAAATAGAGATGGAGGTTGTATCTTATCTAGATCGTCATAGTATAAATTTGGTGCATTGTGTACCATCCACATCCATTATTAAAGACACTCCACTATACTTGCTTGAGGATGACAAAAACCCTCTATAATGGATTCTTGCTACAATTTTTTCTATTTTGTTCCCACCTCAATATTGCTTGGCCAAGGAAACGCTATCAACCATGTTGTCCTTTTTCTTTAAGAAAGACCCGTGGTATATAGGCCAACAGTGAGTGAATATCCAATTGCAATTGTCACCAATGAGTAATGTACAATTGTGGCTAGTCTTTTATCTCTACAGCACCACGCCTCACCAAATTTTGTGCTTAACATGAAACTATGAGTTCAAACTCCACCAAGCCAAACCATTTCGCAAACTAACTAGCATAAGGACAGAATATTCTCTAACTAGGTGCTTCTTGGCCATGAGGACATGCTATCAACCAAGTTGTCCTTTTCTTTACAAAGGACTCATGGTAGATAGGCCAATAGTGAGTGAATATCTAATTGCAATTTTAACAGATCAATAGTAAAATTGTTGGTAAGATTTTATCTCTGCAGTGCCTTGTCTCACCTAATTTTGTACTTACCAAACCTCATTTCACTCTCACGCCACACTAATTATCTTGTTTGTCCTGGACAAGTTTTCCATTCTGCATGTAACATCCAAATATTCTGGTCCATTGATGGGGACCTCCTCAAAAAGGTTCCATCTGTCAATTGCAACCTGAATCACAATTGCTCTAACTGAAAATTCACCTATCAAATATTTCAGTTCAAAAGTTTGGTCCTTGTTCTCCAGCGCCTTTTCCTACACCGTTTCCAGTTCTTGAGTTCAAACTTCATAAAGCAATCACCTGAAGCATTTTACAGTCAGACTGGAATGAGGACAAAATCTTCTCTCTAAAGATGTTTAAAACAAACCTGGTCTTTTCTCTCATCTTGGCATCCCGGATGAGTGTACTTCCCCTTTTCAAGATGCTGTCAGAACTTCATATTGTTTGTGGACTAGTAACCTCTCTTTCATCCCTCTTTGGTGAGAATGCTTCATCATAAACAGCCATGCTCATCTCTCTTCTTCCTCCTAAGCCTCACAAACAGCCTGAAACTGCTATGAATTTCTATGGAAGAACAGTGTTCTGAGAGTGCATTGGAGAAAGCAACCAATGCCTAAGATGCTTTTCCCAGAGTGTGTGGAAGGGAGAACTCAAGGTCATGAACAAGGTGAACAAGGTGTGTACAAAGCATTTCCCTCTGATTTACTCCATTTTCAAATCATAAGCATGTTTCAAGCCTTTGCCATGTGGCTTCCTCATTTTCCGGTTTACAAATCTACTTACTAGAATAACACTATAAGCAAGAACAAATAATTAAAAACAAAATTGCTCTCTCCCAAAATTATCATAGTTAAAAATCCCCAAGAGAGTTATAGTAATATTAAATATTTCATAGCTCCATACCACCACTTGTTTGTAACGATAAAAGCTTTTGCATTTTATAGCCTCAATTACAATAGATTTAATTGTTATGGCAATCGCCCTAGATATAAATCATTAATAAGAAATGACAGACAGCTTGAATCCCCTTCTAATTCTATTGACCAACTCCTAGTTGAGGAGTCATCTTTTGGTTCGATAGCTTGAATCTCTTTATTAACATGTTTGCTAGCATAAAATAACATGTAATATGATGGACTCTACAATGTCTCATCCCCCTTAAGCTAGCTTGCATCCTCCCTAAAAGTTGTTCCATTTTTCAGTTTTGCTCTTCCGCACTCCTTCAAAAGATTTGCAAGTAAATAGGCAAAACCTTTCACCATTACCGCTTTTTTCTCCTAGGTATTACTTGTTCTGACTCCTAGAATAAGCCTTGAGCATTCTGCTTCATTACTGCATAGTTCTAATCCCCTCATAGATTAGGATTTAATACCCTTCCAATCCTGAATGGAACTACATCCTGCTGCATTCCCTGGTTTGATTATGAAGCCCCATCATAGTTTAAACAATACAAACTAGCAAGAGAACCATTTGTATCCTTGTTGGAGCCTTGAAGCCCAGGATTTTTCTGTCCTTCAATAAGGAATATTATTAATTGCTACTGGAAATTCACTAATTTCTGGTTCTCATTTCAGTTAAAATAGCGACGAATAACAGTAATCCATACAACCTATTACGTGATTTGTAAATGCAGCCAAATTAGCATTTTTCACATACACAATGCAATAGAAATGCATGAAATAGGATTAGTCATTCATACCCAAAAAGTTCTTAGTTATATCTGAAAAGCCAGCTTCCCCAAAAATTTCCTGCATGGCCTTCACTCTGATTTTGCTTGGCACGGACAAATTCTTCATAAAACTTTGAAAAGCTGGGCTGGATTTAGCAGCCTCCATAAGGGTTCTCAGCTCCGATTCCACATTATCCAACGCATCAGCTTTCAGAGCAGCAATATAAAGGGCAGAAGCATAATTTCCCGTTACTCCAAACATAGGAATAGGAACCTGGAACAAGAAAAATATAAACTAAGGCTCAAAGTAGATGAAAGAACATGAAATTGTTATTTCAAATATCGATCATTTAAACAAACCACTAAACAAACTTCAATATGAAACAAACATGAAAAGCCAAGGATATAAAACATGCTATACTTACAACTTTCTAGAAAACTGATTTCCATGGAGGATCAAATCAAAGGAGACAAAAAAATGCTAGGGTTAATTAAAATACAATTTAATTGAACCCATACAACCCTGCAAATCTATGGCAGATATGGTGACCAATAATTTTTACATACAGCTCATATGTGAATCAAATAACCTCTAAGACGCAACAAATGGCACATTTAGCAGGCCCTTTTATTCAAACATAAACCTATTCCTTGAAACAATGCCTCCAAACAAACATATACTTGAACAGTTTGAATTGAAATACAGTGAACATTCCCCTGATAAATCTTTCACGGGGCAATTCAAATTGAAAAGTGAAACAATGTTTTTACAGTAGTACCAACTGCAAAACAAAGTGAAAAAGCATGACTCACATGCCCACCTTATGCAAAAAGATGAATGAAAAATATTTTAAGTTTGAATTTTTATGGAAAGACAGGAACTTACAGAACCCTATATACAGTATGCTTCTCTGAGGCCTACTTTACAGATATGCTGTCCGATCATTGAAAATTAAGTTTCAAAACTACAAATTCTATTCAAAGACCATTTATTTCATAGTCAGCGCATCTGCTGACAACTCACTTCAAAAGTTTGACAGCATTGATGTTTCATGCCATCGACAGTTACAATGCAAATTCAACTGCATATTCAGGGGTGGTCCTATTAAACAAGTAACTTGTTCGTTATTACATCCCCCTAGTTCTGATATTGAATGGTACATTGAATCTTTGTGATTTTTTTGTGGGAACAGCAATGATTTTATTTAACCACAGCATAAGAGACAGTCCCTCAAATGGACCATCTAGTGCAGTCTACATGAGTGGAATCATTCCCCTCACATATTTATTAAAACCAGGTTGGATGTTCCATTAAGCAAGACTATTCTTGTCCAGACTCCAACCTCTTCTCCTTGATCAAGAAAACCATTATAGACAACACTAGCTAGAGGCAAATGTATAGTCAGCTACAAAATTCCAGCTTATGCACATATTTCTAGCAATGACTTAATAGGGGCAGTTCACTCATTAATTACAATTTTAGAGATTGAAATCAGAGTTCCGCAAATAGAGACAAAATGAAAATCAAAACATTGAGTCTCAATGTTGAAAATCCCTTGGATGCAAGGTTTAGTGTTAAAAAGCTAAGCAAATATTGCATACAGTAAGCAAAAAATGTACTTCCTGGATAACAAGAATTAGTTTTTCTAAGCAGAGAACCTTCATTTAGAAGTTTAGAACTGAGGCTAATTACTCAAGTTATTCAATGGATGATATAATTACTCAAAACATAATGCATAATTTTCAATCTCAGAATTTCACGGGTGTAGTTATAAATTACTCTACCAGTAAAAAAGAAATATATATGTGAACAACCTATCAAACAATGACAACACCAGCCGCTATGTATGGAGAAATTAATCCACTCTGAACCTAAATTATTTCAATTCTGCATACAGAAACCAATTTTAAAAGGAAAACATATAAAATTGATGGCATAGTTACAAATGCAGTTAGCCTTTTAAAATACAAGACTAATAAAAGGAGGCAGATTTCTTGGATAAATCTCCCTTATCTTTGATGAGCATACAGAAACAATAATAGAAACAACTGCATGCCATTAATCCAGAATATGTTAGATTCAATGTTGTGACAAATGCATATTCCCAACTACAAATGAGCATTCAAAGCACTTGAGATCGCATACTTATACTGTACTCAAAACAGACTGCAAGAAGTTAGATAGCTAGCAACCCTGTTTCTTCCAATCAAGCTTGGCAATCAGTGCAGATGAGTTCCTTGGAAGACTTGCTTGAGATTGATCTGTAAACTTATCACGTGTTTAACGATCTGGACAATTGTTTGCAAAGTGGCAATTAATTCCATGCTGTACAGAATCCCAACTAACAAAGGGGACACTCTTTTCTACAGTTCTATTTTAATGTGTTGTTACATTCCGGATTGCTATGTTCTATAATAATCTCAAATAGACTAACAGATTCATATACACCTTTTAGTCATCTCTCTTGGCAATGAAAGATACAAAGATCAGCAGGTCACGGGTGAACTAAAGATGTCATAAGAACCATCATCGCTCAGACATTAAGTACATTAATCGTAGGCATCTGGCACATGGATAAAAACTTCAATAAATGCAACAAATTTAAAATCGGGCTATTCACAGAATTATTGTGCATGTGTTATCAAATCCCATTAAACTTAATAGATTGTCACCTTCCACAGAAAAACTCCAATCTCAATCCCAGACAAAAAGCTTCATTGGTGATTTAACGTGCCCATATAGTCTGAAAAAATTGATTGGCACACTCACAACAGTTAAAACTCAATAACGGTGTACTTATTAAATCATAAATTCTAAATCAATAATCAGCAGTGAGTCGTGAAGAAAGCTTCGAAAGGAAAATATGCAACTAGTTCCATACCATCCATTTGTGATGATCCAAGCAATGGTTCAAATCACCTTTAAGCAAAAATTTCCACAATACATGGAATAATAGCTAGTTTTCTAGATGGATATGTTTAATTTGTATAGGTCGTCACTGGTAAATGATGTTAACAACAATGCGGTGGAGGTGTCAAAAACTTGCAGAAAAAAAACTGTAAAAAAAAAGGCATAACATATAACTTTTGATGTGATGATAAAGTAAACACATACACATTTAGGAATGATAAACCAAGGAATGATAAAAGAACAATTTCTAAATGAAAATAAATAGCTAATCAATAAAATATGGTGAAAATTTGCCAGTTCCCATCAGCACAGCTGCTCTCACTTTTTCAAAATGGGCAGGGCATATGATTACAACTAGTACAGAATCCAGATATCTTAAATATTTTTATCTGAAAATGCTGAGATTTATCAATTTCAAGGTGCCTATCTTGGATTTGTAACATACCACGCTAATTAATGACTCCATTACCTTCTCTAAGAATTTCCTGCTGACTAGTGATAGGTGGCCTAAAACTGCAATGCTGCATCAGGCTGGAAAACATATTTCCAAGAAGAAGAAGAAACTCAGCTCCAAACTCCACCGTTTGCCCAAGATATCACAATTTTTCAATCACATTCTCCAAGAACGAAGGAAAACTCTAGTATGATGGTCAAATAGAAGTCCAATTTATGGAAGAAACTTCCCTGTCATGGTCAAATGGACGTCAAATTTAAGGGCGGACATTTTTAATTGATATCTCACACTATTACACTCAACCACCACCCCCAGCTGCCATTGTATGTTACGCCTATCGACATGATTATAGTTGAAGATCATACAGAGTTACGTATAAATCCAGGGAGAGAGAATAAATTAGTTAACAACGTTTATTCTTTTTAATATCTCTATTGAAACTTAACAAGTTTTGGCAGTGCCAACTGTGAAAAATACAATCCTTGGATGCATTCCATTCCCAAAGGCCCTGCAAGTGATACTCGTAAAGAGCAGTCGAAGATATGGAGGTTTCTAGGAGATAACTAGTTACTTCTAAGTTTTAAGATAGTTTTCATCTCATAACATCATAATCCAGAGTTGCAACCCAACAAGCAAATGAGAAACAAAAATGACCTGAATATCTGCCTCTTTGAGTTGCACCCCCGTAGAATAATTTCTTGCAACCTGCAAAACAAAACCAGGGAGAGAGAAAATCTTTCAATTTCTTAAGCATTCACAGAGTCATCCTAGCATAGTTATGAAAAACTAAGATAAATAACATCTAATGGACATCCCTCCAAAGCTCTGCATAGGTATAACACCTTTTGTGTGAATGTGGAAAAAGAAAGCAATCAAAATAAATTTGGTAGTTGCAGGAAAACACATTATTAGTTCTATTACAGACACAGCAACATCAAGGCAAATTTGTATCATATCTATTTCGTAGAAATTTCTGAAAGGTTACTCATCTAATAGCTTGTGTCTTGAACTTGCAGAAGATTTATGATTTGCAGTAAATGTGCTCTATGTTTATCTTTTTCAAATTCTTAGATTATTGCAATGATACTGTTCCTTGTTATCAAAAACAGGACACGTGAAAAGAAAAGGCCATTTTTTTGTTTTATCTACTTTCCATGTTTCGTTTTTTAACGAATATTTTTTGATGGTCAATGGTTTATTCACAGATTTCACTTCTCGTGAAACATATATGATGTAACCCTTGATAAAATTCAAATAATCACTTGAATGGCTGCCCTTGTTGATTGTTTGGATTATATTCCAATTATCTATACTTGTAATTTTATCTGCTAGACATGTTTCTCAAAACACAAATATTTGTCTTGTTGAAAACGAAAGAATGAAACCATAAATGGTGACAATGTAGTGACTAGAAGACAAACTAAACACAAGTATTAAGTCAGTAGAAATGCAAAAAATATTGTATATTGCAAGAACAGAGTTCAACTGACGAATTTTTGTATGTTGCATTTTAGCCATTTTTCATGTACAAAATGTGTTTTTCCTCTTTTAAATCTGTGGCTAGTGAGTTTTGATTCAAGTCCCCATGTCCACAAGGGTCAATCCTCAATTATATAAATTAAATATGAAACCAATAGGTCGACAACACCTAAGGAAGATTGGAAGGGGAGAACATGTCTGTTTTGCACTTCATGGGTGCTAGAGACAGAATAGCACTTTGTCATGGATTGCTCCACCTAAAATGACATCCGGGCCGAGTAAAATAATATCCTGAGGGTTATCCTATGCCTTCCCTCTTTGCAGAAATGACACTTACAAAACTAGGGAAATTTCGAATCAAAATTAATTAACAATGTAAGTTCCAACCTCCCAAAGGAAGCTGCAGTGGCACAAATTCAACCTCATTTTCCATCATCCGCATTTCAAGCTTGCATTGGAACCCAGCTCTGGTTTTCTGGGCCGATAGACCTTATAACGGTCTGGATGACATTAAAAAAGCCATTGCAATCATTCCTCATATGGTTATCATTCTTTTCAAGTTGGATTTGCACTGTATATTGTATTATAAGGTGAGGTGATTTTTTCATCGCAACCTACCTACCACGCCTCAGGCATATGATACCCCTGGCGTTAAGGAGAAGACTTAAACTTCACATTATATTTGCAGTTTTCAAATTTGAACCTCCTTATGTTTCGACCCTCCGACAAAGCTTGTGGTAAAACAAGCTTTGCAAATCCGTCTATAAATACTCACATCTACAAGCGATCCTACGTAATGTTACTAAACAAGACCACGCATTCTGCATTCTGCATAATGCCTATAATTCATTTGTCACTTTGTTCTAGGGTTTCCTTGTTTTAGGGCTTGTAATAACATGTCTATTTTGCCCGTTTAATCAATATACAAATTGGCAGGATTGATTGATCACTGGCATCTCCTGTGAAAGAGAACAATACCGTGAAAACAAGTGAATTAAAGGCCCACCTGGAATAATGGCGAGGGGGAAATTGAAGGCTGAGATACAGCGGGCATTGGAGAGCGCAGGGCGGGCGCAGCCGCTGCTGTGAACATTCGACTGAATTGAAATGCTCGTCTGATCATCGTCATTTTTCCAGATCCAAAAAGAAAACTGCTCAATACCCAAAAAAAAAAAACGCTCACAGACCTAATAATAATAATTCTCGCCTTCCTCTTCCTCGATGACTATTGTTTAACTTATATACACAATGTTGTTATTCTTGTTACAACACTACGACGTTGGAAGTCTTTGAATCGCATTACAAAATGAAATGAAACAGGAAAATAAAATTCGTAGATGCTGTAAGACAAATTAAGGTCAATGTTAATGAACGAGTAAGTTAAGATTTGAAGATGTAAATGAAGATTTGAGAATTGTACAAGTAATTTTAAGATGCATTAAGAGTTCTTAAATATGTATATTTAATTGAGGTAGTAAAGTATGTATTTAGAGGTATTTAAATTATTTTTTAAATTATGAAGTTATATAAAAAATAGAGGGGAAGATTGAGCAAACAAATATATTAGGTTTACATTTTTCATCAATTAAGTCAACTAATTAATGTGGGATTAATTTTTTGAATGAATGAGAATTTTAGTGTCATATAAACAAATTTCAAGATGTATTGGAGAGGCATATCAAACTTCGAGTAGTAAGACATGTATTTAGATGCATTTGAACATGGTTGTTTTTGAATTATGAATACACAAAGGAGGAGAGAGGAAGGTTGAGTAAACAAACATGCTTATCATACAACCAATCAACCATTATATTAGTAGGAGGGCCACTTCTATTGTGGCATCACCCCTTTGACATAAGGATCGTGGTATATCAGGTTTATATGTTGTCACAAACCAAGCATACCTAACAATGTGGGATTAATTTTTTAAATGAATAAAGATTGTAAAGTTGTAGAAGTAATTCCAAGATGCACTGAAAAGGTATATCTAACTTGGGGTAGTAAGCCATGTATTTAAAGGGATCTACTAAGGCATGTCTTTAGAGGCATTTGAATGAATTTTTTAGACTATGAAGCCAAGAGGATGAGAGGAAGGTCGAGAAAGCAAACATGCTCATAATGTAACCAATCAACCATTATGTTAGTAGGTGTAGACACCTAATTTTAGTACAAGATCTTTTTAGTGTCTTTTACATGTTCTTACATACTCGGTCCATTTGTGTTTATTTGGTTATTTTTAGCACATTTCATACCCTACACTATTCTCTATCTTTGTGACCTTTGAACCCTATAGATATCTTCAACATTCATCCATTTTGGTTTGTGAGCCTTATTTATCTATTTTCTAAGTTATTTGCACTCATTCTAGGCATTTGTCTCTCAAATGACAAATTTGGTTGTTATAGGTATACCACCAAATATTATCTATGTAGACTCAGTGAACTGCCAAATGTGTCCTTAATAGTGGGTCCCTATACCTTGGCTTAATTTCCCATGCTTGTGATTTCGCTTATCACACTTTTTCCCGATCAACCTTAGCACGTGTTATGTCCTAGAGATTCTTGTATATACCAAGTAATCCCAAATTATTTATTATCACCTGGGTGTTGTCTAAATGGTAAATCCTCTCTTACCTAAAAGTTAGAGCCTTCCTTGACATGTTTATTACTACACTTTTGATAGAGTCGTCTACCTTGATCCGCCAATCTTCTTCAAATTATTGTGATATCATCCACTTATACCAAAAGAGGGTTTAGGTGAATGTTTGTGTAGTTGCATTACACATCTAGGGAAGAGGAGGCAAAGCCCTTTCTCGAGATTTCATTTACACAACACAAAGATCTACATTGGGTCATATTCTAGCATGTAGGTTATGTAGTCACAACTCCCTTATGGTTACTTGACTTATAACCCTTTTTTTGTTCTTCATTTGAGTGTTTGTGTTAAGTTGTGTTAAGAAGACAAAGAAGAGATCAAATCAAACATTTTGCCCATGAATTCAAGAAAGTGAAGACATGAGATTATATGACATTAAACAACGCACCTGCACAAGAAAACTAGCAATAAAAAATAGAGTACAATATAAATTCACTACAGAAGTAGGTATTTAGTAGCAACAAAGGCAAGGCATTATCAATGGTCAAATCCATCTAGGGCATATTTAGCAGTAGGGTTATAGGTACCAAATTTCTTCATTGACAGTTAGAGTTCCAGATTTCACACAAAGCTTCATAATCACTTCTAGACCATTATTACACTCTTAGAAACCCAAGATTCTACCAGGGTGTGTTTATTTCATCATTTTCACTATTTTTCTTAGGCCATTGCTTGTTTAATCATTTTATTTATGTTTGTTTACTAATAATAGCCATGAGGATGATCTGAATTATGTTCTTGAATTGTATTTATCTTATATCCCCTTTTGCAATTGTTTTATCATGTTCTAGTAGAGTTATTTACCCTGGGGTACTAACAAATATAAAATCAATTGGTGAACCCCTCTATTTTTTCAAATGCATGTACCTTCTAGGGTTTTTCCCTTAGGGTTTCATAACATATTACTATTTTTTTAGATGTTATTTCAAATTTGCAACATATTTTATATGTTGATCAAACCACGACGCCTACTCACTTTTTTATTATTTCAAATTATATCCATCTTTCATAAATTAGCGCATACACCTTCATTCTTTGAACACATACATCTTTCGAGGTTTTCTAGGGTTTTATCCTTCATCTAGTTCTAATTTGTTGATTTATCTTTTTTAGGGTCTCATATAAACCCTCTCTTTGAGTGTGCCTTGTTACTAGGCTTCTATTGGCTTGAGTCATTATGACTATATTTAGCCTTGGTTTGCTTCCCCTTAGTGGCTTATGCTCAATCTTGTGTTTCTTTTCTTATCTCAAAAGTAAATGAGATTTATATGTTATATTCATTTTTAAAAAGGCACGAGGGATATTTTGATTTTACATTTTCATAGGATTGCTTGTATGGTTGTTCTATAAATATGCATCATGGTTTCTACGTTTCTTTCTCAACATTCATCATGGAAAGTTAGTTTGTGGATTGGAACATGATAGGGTTATTTACAACACTTTATGTGATGATACTTAGACTAGATAGCTTTGTTTTCATGCCTCTTAGTGATGAGCCTACTATTTGTTATTATTTGATGAATTGTAATGAGGTAGACGGCGTAACAACCCATAAGATAGGGCATGCATTATCATTATCCCTCCTCTTGGTTTTATAGGTGGGGTCAACCAAAATACCTCAACCTCTAATCTTCCCTCTCTTCCTATGATTCAAATTCAGACACCTAAGCCTTATGATGTAGTAGACCAATTATAAAATACACAATCCAAGATTTTCATCCTAGAATTGTTGAAGCAATCCAATACTTTCAAAGATGTATTGCGTGATGCTACTCTACCAATAAATTATGAGCCCACTTATTTTGCTTCTCTCGTCAAAACTTTAAAAAATAACAAACATATCATTTCGTTTGAATTATAGGATATACCCTCTAAAGACATTATTGATCAAAACCTCCCATTGTACATTGAAGCTAAAATAAAACATTTGGGAGTCAAAAGGATCCTCATAGATAACGATTCAATATTGAACATATGTAGTGGGGCCTTCTTTAATGCACTTGGAATTAATCACGAATCTCTAACAACATCATATATGATCATCAAAGGGTTTGATAATCAAGCACAAATCCCCTTATGAACAATTGTATTAAAAATAAGTATTGGGCCTAGGACTTTAGCTACAAAATGTCAAGTAATATATAATGAAGTTGGCTACAATATTTTTCTTGGTCAGCCATGGATTTATTTATAAATTATGTCCCCTCTGCATGACATAGATGCTTAAATTTTTTACATAAGGGTTACATTTATATTTGTCATATGGGCGATGTCCCCTTTCGATACTATAGAGTTAACATACATTATCTAAAGATCATAACACCTCAACGACCCATTCCCATGAAAATGATGTATACATATGATGTGGGAGAAACTAGCAAGGCCAATGAGGATAGTCGTGCTTGGGATGATGAAGACGAAGATGATTACAAACCTGATGGCATGGATGAACATTTGTAAATAACTACCTTTACACCATGTGGTCCTAGGGAGTATTACATTTTGTATTGGCCACTTTATTATAATCCCCGGGACTATGGGCAACCTTTTCCATTCTCTATGCTTAACGATATGCCACCTTCCATGGATAAAGGAAAACAACCTATGGCAAACATTTATTTAAATAATAATCAATCAATGCAACCTAGAAGTCCCCAATAATCATATTTGGAAAATGTCACACTAGATTAATATATATATATATATATATATATATATATATATATATATATATATATATATATATATATATATATATATATATATATATATATATACTAAAAGGATGCAAAGATAAAAAATTGGAGTAAAAGGAACAAAGTCTTAAAAAATCCAATAACCCTAGTTCCTAATCAATCCAAACTTGATTATGACTACATAAAAGAGACTAAATTGAAGAATTATCATTTCATATGGAACATATAAGACTTAATGATTACAATCGAGATTGTGCTTTAACATATCAATCTATCAATCCTCATACCTCACCATTTGGTGCATCTCATCAGAACATAGTTAATAATGTCATGTCACATACAAAACACAAGTATCAAGAGCAAACATCTTCAGTCACATTCTATGACCCAAAGATATCTTATAATGAATCACACAATGGTCCTTAATGCATTTGTGGTTTGGTTGAATATAATCCTTCAATCACACATGGCATTATGATTGACAAATTTTGCAGCGAAATTATAATTGTGATGTCATTATTGTCTATGCAAGGCTACAATAAACAAGATTTACTTAGTATGAATATGATACTTCACAATTATGATGGAAATCCACGCACATATATTGGTAGTATTATAATACCAATTATATATGGTCCTTATACTGTTCTAGTTTGGTTTTATGTAGTATATGATACTTGGATTACCCATGGCTCAATCAAATGAGATGAACATCTTCCACACCATTGTCTAAAGTTTGGGCATAATTATGAAGTACATACCTCTGAGGTACAATTTGTGAGTTCTTTGTCTAACCTCAAAGTTCACATGTGTGATCAACTAATGCATTTCATAAGGAAAAAGTCCTTAAACCTCATGTGATACTTCATATTATCTCACCACCATCAATTATAGATCCTACTACATTTGTGTCTATGACACCACCATCCATTGTAAGAGCTTTTGAGGCTCCAATTCCCACAGTTACACCTTTGAGACCTACGACTTGTAATCATCCATGTCCCAATATTCATTTACAACCTCCTAATATGGATCATAAACAAGCACATATTTTATCATTACATATTCCTATGCATTATTCTCAAGAGGTTTAGGTGGCTCCTTGAGCTCTCCATATATCTCTCTTTGGGATGATAATTTCAATTAATACACATCTCACGACTATTTCTCTGATACTTTGAGTGACATGTCTAATTCCTATAATATGGGATTTCACACTATATATGAGATCATCAGTTGGTTATGCTAGCCTATATCTTACACTTCACTGATATATCAGTATTATACTTTAGTTTTCTTATTATACATATTTTCCTTCTTCTATGTCATGTATTTCAAGTGTTCTCATCCTTTGAGTTAATTGCATGATTTTATTTCTTCTATATTTGACAGTTTTACACTTGCCTTCTATTTGCGTTGACATTCTTATAGCCACTTATTTTTGGTTGATTTTATGTTTTTGTTTGGGTATCAATATTAAGGGTTGGGGGGATTACCCATATAATAAAAAGTGAGATGACAAAAAAGGGAGAAAGCACTGAAAAATCCACATGATTTTTGTCGATAAGACAACTTTTTGCCATAAGCAACCAAAAAGGGTCAAAAAATGGAGGACATACTCTATGAAAACAAAGAAAAACAAACTCTACCAAAATTCATATAAACAACACTCAAGAAACTCCAAATATCAAAAATTCCAAACTATTATGTTATAAACTTCCAAACCATTGTGTTGTAAACTTCCAAACCACCTGAGGACCCAATCAAGACAATAAAATTGAAATCAATCTCAAATAAATCTTTATCCAAACTCCACAAGAAACTCTTTTAAGCTTTCTAAATCCAAAACAATCAAGAAGGCCCAACACAAACAACCAAAAACACCAAACTAAAATAGGGATAAATCAACATAAAACCCTAGAGGAAGCAATTAATGAGAATAAAAGGGGGAAACCATCCCCCACTTCCCAATAGAGAAAAAGGAATAGATAACTTCTAAAGAGCCCACTACCCCTCCCCTAGAGCTTTATCACTCTTAGATTTCCAGCCTCACTTTGGAATCCTCCCGCTATTGAATTCCTTTAGAATTCTCGAAGAAAGAAAGGGAAGATCCAAAGGAATAATTACTACATCCTCATTTTCAAAGGGATCCACACCAATCTAATATGTTTAATCCTCCAATTCTTCAGGGGCCTCCACCCTATTAGAATCCTTCATAGACTAATGTATAGCTGAAGTTAAAACACAAGATTCTTTTGAAATGGATTTTGTCTCCTTAAACATGGTTTGAAGGGTCTCATAATCAAAGCTTTTCATATAATTCTACCACAGAGAGGAATCAAGCTTGCCTTGATTGATGGAAGAAGAATCTAAATCCATAGAAATAGTAGTCGATCTAGGTCCATTATGCCTTAAGACCACCACCAAAGGACTCCAAGGCTTGGGGTACTATGCTTTGTCAGAGGTCGCATAGCTACACAAAGGATAAAGAATCTTGTAATGCCCATGTTGGTTACACAGGAACAAGTGTGATTTTTCACCTCTATGCATTATAACCAGGAATATCCAGAATACTAAAGTCAAACGAAATAGGGAGTGGATAAGAATGATCAATTGAGATACATATTCTTACAAAGGATGCAAGTGATCTTTCTTTAGTGACTTTATCGATTAGAACCATCTTTCTAAGAGAGTAACCAATTTTGGCCAGAAGGCTTTCCTCCCATGATTTCAATGACAAGACATACAAATGGATCCATCTTAAATAGATCCCAAACTCAACCTTGAGAGAATCAAATTTGGGGACTCGAGGTTGAAGGAGGATCCCAAAGGACTCTAAAAGCTCAGGGTGGTTGTGCAACATGACCACTTTTTGTTAGCATGGATAAAGATCATCACAAAGAAACCCCTAAGAAGAAAGCGTAGTTTGTAGACATCCCTTTAGTTCTCTAATCACCATTTTTATACCTCTGATCTTAAAAGACACCTCCCAAAGAACTTGCCAATTAGGGCATAGGAGGACAACAAATCAATTTCCTTTGATAGGATGGCACTAAAAATATCCATTTGTAAAGTAATCACTTCTCCATTATTGGTCATTACTGAAATTAGGTCAATCTGATTCTCCAACCAAGGTTATTCATTTAGATCCTGAATAACCTCATCTCACATTTATTCACTTTCAACCTTGAATATGAAAGAATCTACCTCTAATCCAGCTAAGGAGAGGTACTTGGATGGTTAAGGAAAATCTATGATTTGCATAAATCACTACAATAATGAAAATGATTTTGGGCATTGAAAATTTCCTTAAAAATTAGGGAACTTTCCCCTGCATCCACACCTAGCTCAACCTATTTCACCATGCATAGATGCATTAGATTCCTAAGTTTATTATTGGTGAAGAACCCCCCTTACAAACTTTGACTAAACCCCTTCACATCACCAAGAATTGATACTCTCCTTCCACAATCCCACCACTGCCTTCACACATGTTCTTGCTCCTGCTCCTACTCCTTCGAATATCATCCATCATATTCTAATTTAAATGAAATATCACTTCTTTTTACTTCTTATGTTACTCTGGTCCTTGTCCCTTGATTGTTGATCCCAATGTAAACACGTGCATAGATTATTTGATGATGACAACACACACATATAGAGAGAGACCTTTTGCCCTAATATGCGTAGAATTCTAAGGGAATTTGTAGGTTTCTTGGAATATTCTTGTTCTTCTTATTTGATTATGCCCCATTAGCCTACCTAATTATGTTGTTTATTGATTTTTTTCCTAGGCTTCTATTGTGATTTGATTGAGATTCACTTGATTATTCCTTTGTGTGCCCTTTTGGATTTCTTGTTGTGTCATTTACTTGTTTCTTTTTAAAAATTACAAGATACAATAA